>JAKOGI010002068.1:0-132500 GCA_029747015.1 Carnegiea gigantea
TACATATATACATATGTACATATATATATATATAACACACACACACACACACATATATATATATATATATATATATATATATATAATATATATATATTATAATATAATCTAAGATATGTGTGTGCGTGTAATATATATATATATGTGTGTGTGTGTGTGTGTGTGTGTGTGTGTGTGTGTGTGGTGTGTGTGTGTGTGTGTGTGTGTGTGTGTGTGTGTGTGTGTGTGTGTGTATATATATATATATATGATATACTTCATCAATGGAAGGTACTTTTCCCCAGAAAAAAAGAGAAATGTAGAATAAAAGTTTATGATCATATGACATACATTGCATACCTTATGTAAATACAAATTAATGATTCAAGTTGTGACATATTAAGATTACTAATTTATTCTGATCCGCTCCAAAAAAAATGATAATGAAATATGATTTTTTTTTTTAAAAAAAATTTTCCTACTAGAAACCATCCTTCATATCTACATCTTCCCGATCCTCTCTTCGTGGGAATGTAAGTTTAGGTGGTTATTGATGATAGAGAGGATGACGTGGGAAAGTAGGGAAATGGGGGTATATCAATTAGTAAATTTTTATGAATTTTAAAATTTAAAATCAAATTAACTTCTGACTGTTTTGAGTATTCTGACAGAATTAATAAGATGCTTGAATTGAGGGATGGGTTTATTCTTAGGCTACCATTCATTTTTACACTTATCTTATAAAGATGTGTACATAATTCTTTTACTATATGCGATAACGTTGGTAAGATCAGCTTTTGCTTTTTATTAAAAACCTTACATCGCAAGGGCATTAACCACAGTATTAATAAATGAAAGTATAAGTATGTGGAGAGAATTAGTTCAACCCTTATTGACAAGTTTCATGGTAAACCTATCTTATTTAACGCTTTTTCTCAAATTGTAGACAAATAGAAATAGGGAAAAAAAATTGAAGAGTGAAAAATCAAAGAAGGGCAGGTATCAGAGCCAGGTTTCAATCTTAAGACCTATGCGGAGAAAAAAATAAAAAAATTGAAGAGCAAAAAAACAAAGGAGGGCACGGACGCAACTCTTCCGTTAGAGCCAAGTTTCGATCGTGAGACTTGTGAGACCTATGAATTTTTATAAATTTTAAAATTTATAATCAAATTAATTTCTAACTATTTTGAGTATTTTGGCGGAACTAATGAGAAGTTTGGATTGAGGGAGGGAAGCATTCTTAGGGTATCATTCATTTTTGCATTTGTATTATAAAGATATGAAGACAAAGATATAAAGTTTAGCGTAATTAGTTAAATTACCTAATATTTTTCTTTACATTAATGGGTTGTTATTAATTTTCATTGGGTATAGTCATTAATTAATATGATGAAAATCTAACAAAAAGAATTAGATAATTTTGTCAAACATTAAAAAAATAATTCTATGAGAGCGATATAGAGAGAGGGAGAGCAAGAGGAGGGATCACGTGTAAAAAAATAATTTTAGGTAAATATTAAAAATTAATTTGGTAGTTTTCACATTAGGGAGAGAAAAAATAAGTAGTTTTCATATTAAACTCCTTAATTCATTCTCATCAAATATGGAGGGAGGGGAGCATTCTTAAGTCCTTATACATTTTAGCATTCATAGTATAAAGATCACATAAAAAAGTATTTTGGTACTTCTTTTTTTTTGGGGGGGGGGGGTTGACGTTCAACCCAAGGCCAAATTCACCTATCAAAATTTTAAGCGAACAATTTGTTTGATTTCAAATTTCTAAATAACAGACTATTGGAAATATATATTTTAGGTCTCTTTTATTTGGAAATATCGTGCATTTATATCTTAGGCTGCCTTGGGCGCGTTAAGTTAGGATTTTATTGTGGTTATTTGTTTTGTATATATGTATCCCTTCGTTGGCGAGTAAACGGCAGAGAATGAGAGAGGCCAAATTCATCAGCCGTAAAACTACCTCCCTCTTTCTCCCTCACTGTGTGATGAAGTCGTTTATGTATCAGAGTCAAAATTGTGCTCGATCTCATTTTGCCACCGTCTGTTGTAGGGATCATACCACATGTTGGGTATTTTTATTAGGCCACACGTGAGGGGGTGTGTGAAGAATATAAAAGTAGGTATTGTCTCACATTAATAAAATAGAAGGCCTTAAGCATATTTATAAACTTGTGAGTGGTAGTTATATATTTGTTTTTGGTTGGAAGCTCACTGGACTTAAATGCAAAACTCGTTTATGTCAAAAGCCCGTTTAATATATAAGATTTAACATGGGCTTCGAAGATACAACAATGTTGGAGTATTCCCAAAAGCATATTGTATTTGAATATGAGTTGCATATATTATTAATTGGCATTATATACTCACAGCTAAAAAGAACCCCAAAACCTAGAAAATCCGAAGGCTAAGGGCATGGATTTGTCTTCCAATTTGATGGTTAGGAATATGGGCATCGATATGGTTTTAGAAGACAAGCATGGATATAAGTACAACTCAGGCTACCCCATTGCCATCCCTACGTCTGTGTGTTTGCACTTACTTTCTATGTTATAACTCATGATGCAACATTAACCTTAACAAAAACCATAAAACTAGTGTCACATTTTTGTTAAAAAATCTAAACGCTATCTTAATCCAAATTTGAACTATTGATTTCTATTGCATACACTGTTGGGTTAAGTGACCCAAAAATTCTTGCTATGTCTTCTAGGTTGCTTGTGGCGATTTTATGGAAATTGATGGCTCGCTTTATGGGTTTTTATGCAGATGTTCAAGAGCATAAACTCAACATTCATGCAGCCGTTTATGAGCCTTTATTGGTTAATAATGCTTCAACCCTTGGCCTCTTTATCCTTTACTGGGGGTGTGTTAATTCCGAGACTATATATTAATAGGCATTTTTTGCGGGCATTTACTAGCATTTCAGTGACATTTTGGAGTGCTTTTTGGCACTACCTCTCTTGGGCTATCTCTATTTTTTATTCCACTATTCTTTCTTGAAATTTGTAAAAGAGTTTTGAGTGAATTTGTAATTACTTTAATTGATCTCTTTCTTGAGCAATTTGTTTTGAGATCAATTATGTACTATCATTTCATAGTAGATTTTTGATCATGGCCGTCCGTGGAGTTTTCCCGATTTAAGTTTTCCAAGTAAATTTGGTCTTCTTGGTGTGTTTTTATTTTATTTTGTCTTGCTTGATTTTATTTAATTATTTTTCTTGTTGCGTCCAATTCTCTCAATATTACATCACTACAAGAAGACATAAAAATAAAGTGGCATAACAATATAAAAGTAAGAGATAGCAAAATTGATTAAAGGATAATACATGCTGTATGTGGGAGCACGCACACTTAGACCGTATTTGAACAGTCTTTTGACGACGGGGAAGTGTGTATTGTCTCTACAAAATAATAATTGAAGGTGTGTGAATTGTGATGGTGTTGGATTAACTAAGGGACGTCGGCAGTGGAAGGCGACAATCATTCAAAGCGCGCCAGTTTGCAACTACACTCCTTTTTCTTTTTTTTTTAGGGGGGGGGGGGGATTAATCATTCATTGCCCATTTTGTATCAAGGTTAATTACCTATCATTGCTTTCTTAATTACCTATCTTTAGTTTGCATGTCAGTCATTGCTTTAATTTCATTCACATCATATGTCAAGTCAAATTGTCAATGGTTATTCAGCTGACACTATGCCCTTGCCCCCCCCACCCTCTTTTTTTGACAATTATTGTAGCTTTTAAAAAACCAAGAAATGATACACCATGTGCAGAAACCAACCTAACAAATATTAATGGTCTATACTTTTAGAGTAGACGTAAATAACGTTTAGAGTGTGTTCTTTTTGTTGCGATTTGCGAAGGAGTGTGTCGAGAGTGGGAAGAAATAGGAAGGATTGGAAAGGAATGAGAATGGAAGAGGAAAAAATGGTATTTTTTTTTCCTTTTTTTGGGGCAGGGGGGAGTGAGTGAAAAGAATGGAAACAAATATATTTTTCTTAAAGAGTGGGAAAGAATGGAAGCATTAGAAAGGAATGGGAAGAGTTGGATTTTTTTTTTTTTTTTTTGGGGTTTTGTTAAGGAGTAGTGGGTAAGAAGAATGATTAATGAATAGGACAGAACGTGATTTTTCGTAAATGACTAGAAAGAAATAGAAAAGAATGGAAAGAAATGATATATCTTAATTTACTAACAAAAGAATATGTCCTCAAGTAGTATACGTACATATTTCTATTAGGTAAAGTTTGTATCTAAACTCTAAATTCTCGGTAAATCTATTACCAAGAGAAGTGGTTGCCTTCTACAAGTCTTCCTTTATGTTAAAAGCAATCAATTAAAGTCCCTATTTTTATATGTGATTCTTTCATAAACTATTTTTTTGGGAAAAGGTAAATAATTATCATTAATTATCTCAAAAAGAAAGGGATGTACAGGCTCACGAGTTGAAGAAGAATATAAAAGTCCCTAGCCCATACACACGACACGTATTGGATGCTATGCTCATACTACAAGTTCTATACTGTGTTGCAAACTTTCTCTGGTTTCGCTCCCGCCAGATCTCATACACAGCACACGCAAAAATGGACCTTCTCCATTTACTGATTTGCCAGGAGCCAAAGCATTTAGGGGTGTGCCACTTAAGCTCATGAGTAAACGTCCAGACCCTTTGGGGTTGGCCTGACCAGTCCAAAATTCAATTTCAGATTCGGCTGAGAATGGGCACTGTAAGAATAAGTGATTGCAGGTGTCAGCATCATCTGCAAGGCAAAAGACACAAACAGATGGCACTGGGATGCCTCTCTGTCTTAGCAATGCACCAGTGGCTAGGCAGCCTCTAGCTGCAGGCCAAAGTAT
Organism: Carnegiea gigantea; assembly: GCA_029747015.1. NCBI lineage: Eukaryota > Viridiplantae > Streptophyta > Magnoliopsida > Caryophyllales > Cactaceae > Carnegiea > Carnegiea gigantea. Next base: position 4,850 of record JAKOGI010002068.1, read on the forward strand.
GAAATTGTGACTACCCCAAGCCCATGACTTCCAAACTGCATGCACCAAAACGTCTTGGGTTGTGGAATACAAAAAAGAGAGCAGCGCCGACTAGGTTCATATGAACAGTGCAATAGCCAGTTTTAACACACCAATTCCCCACCAATCTTGATCACCAATTCATCCCTAAGGGACAGTATCATCCTCCATCCCCAAGAATCACTACCATGGGGTATTACAAGCATGTAGGCTTTTGCCCAATTGGCAAAGATTGTTGCAGGTCTGGCCAGTTTCTAGATCCACTTCGTACAAAGGGCTTTGTTCCAAGCCAAAACCTCTTTGATACCCAGCCCCCCATTTTGAAGGGGTTGACAAACTTTACTCCATGCTACAAGCACCATCTTCTTAGTATCATAAACTATTTTTATAAGATCGAATTTCTTTTTCTCATTGGACCTCTCTTTAAAATTTTTAAAAATTTACATTAGAACAGTACTAGTGCCATCTTCACATCATGCTCTTAATTAAGATTAGACAGACACATATATATGCATACATACAAATAGACATATAGATACACATCAAAACCGTACGTGTGCATATGCATACATATATATAGTTAAAATGAAGTTCACATCTTTTTACTTAAATAAAAACTAATATTAAGGACGCATGTATTAGTGAAGATACGTGGGTTACATAGCTATCTTGCCTAATTAATGAAGGTCATAGACTCATACAGATGGTATCATAATTTGAGTGTGAAATTAAACTTGCTTCTGTTGGACATTAAAGATGGTATCATAGACTTCATTCAAGTTTGATTAATATCTGGTTATTTTGGCTGATGAAATTTGGGATATTTTGCACTAACCTTTTTGAGGTTTGGGGCACTTAATAATATGACTTGATATATAGGGTTTAATTTTACCATCCTTGACATATTAGTATTGAATTATTAAAACATTATTTTGATAAATATGTGAAAAATAGAAAGTAATTAATCGATTTGCCTGTCTTTTAAATTTTAATGCTACTAGGATACATGTTCTATCTTTTAAGGGGCTAAAAGGATGACCGAGAGCATAATAGAGAGACAAATATAGTGAGAGCACAAGTGAGAGTATGGATGTGAGAAAGAGTGACTATTACCCATCATTTCAGTTGGCCAAAGAGAGAGAGGATGCCAACAACATTATAAGAGAAGTAAATCGATTTATTTGCTTCTCATTCTTCGTATATTCACCTAAGTAATGTTTTAATAATACAATACAAAAACTTCAAGGGTGGTAAAATTAAACTCCAAAATTCGAAGTCATCTTAATTAATACCTAAAGCATTAGAGGGGGCACAAATTCTTGTGTGAGACGATCTCAGAGAAATTTATCGCGAGATCGTCTACATGGCAAGTTATTTTTCTTTTAAATTTAACCGGCGATTAATATGCATATGAGACGTCTCACAATATAAGTTACCATGAGACAGTTTCACACAAAACTTATTAGGAAGGAGATTGGTGTGAACTACCATAAAATTTGATTTTAATATTTACTAGGCAGTGAATGAAACTATAGAGACATAAAAGCTAGCCATTAATTTATGAGTGAAATGGGTCACTCAACAAAAAAAAAAAAAAAAGCCTTAATAGCATAATGAGGCCCGTGATCTATGGTATTAGGGAAGACTGGTTCAAATTAAATAAATCTTAACTTTTTATGCATAAATGTCGAAAATATATATGGAAGGCCAATGGTAGTTGCAGTTGACAGTAAGGGTTCCGTTTAGCTTGTACAAACAAGTAAGGTAGCTAAAGCAATGTACAAACTAATTGTGAAAGTGCATTGATTGTCCACTATATAGGTGCTACAAATAAAAAAAGAAATTACTCAGCTGTTTTACAAGTTTTCTATATACTATAAGGTCCCCATTCTCTTCAATTTTTTTCCTTTAAATAAGCTTAATTTGATTGAATTTAGTTTAGCAAAACAAGTTCAGTTAAACAAATATAACTTCCATTCAATTTAGTTCAGCAACCTAAGCTTAGAATGCAATTGAAATAAGTGTATTCAGTTCGACAAAAATAAATTCAATTAAACTCAGTTCAGAAAAAATAAGTTCAGCGCAACATATATAAATACATTTCAATTTAGAAATTTCAATTTAGATAAGTTCAATTGAAAATAACATTACCTATGTTTAAGCATTATTTAATTCTATTTATTTTTCTTCTTTTTTTTTGGGAGAAGGGGGGGGGGGAGTTGTCAGTGATCGTGAAACTCAAAGAAAGTGCAAACAAATGATGTAGGGGCCATCTGAAGGATGTAAACAATGGCACTATTTCAAGGGGCCTGGCTTGATTATCTTTTCCATTGAAAGCTTCTTTTTAGAGTCTAAATGCCCTCTACTTTGAGGCTTATGTAGCTTGACTTTATTGTCTAGTGATTTTTGATACTGAGGAACCTTGATCATAGCACATAATGGCAAGCAACTAAAATGGTTAGTTTTTTAATTATCTTCTTCGACATGAAATACGAAAAAAATAATGAAGTATTGCTTCATATGTGATAATAATGATGCATCTTAACGTACTGAAATCACACTTTAATAGGTTATATTTGAGAAAGTATCAGTTCGATTAAGTTTCTCTAACTGTTTAAAGCTGTTTTTATATAGAATACAAATTAATAATCATTCATATAGTTTATATATTGCTATTGAGAAATAGATATAATTAACTAGGGTGATGTATGAGTACAAAGTGCTTTGGTACTTATTCCCCTTAAGTAAGGTCTCGAGTTCGAGTTTTGTGAATGAAGAACATCTGTTATGAGAGAGGTCTATTCCTTATTGGACCAACAGTCACTCGACTCCAATTAAATGAAGGATCCATTATCGAAAAAAAAGTCCCCTAAAAGTGAACAGGTAATGAATGAGAAGTTAGATAAATAACTTGCTATATGGGCAACTCAAAAACCTTAATTATTGGAATAATAACGCAATACTCTCGCTAATGTCCTTGCATTAATCAATCTGAGAGGTCCTGCTCTCCAATTGAGTTCTACTTTCAAGATGCTATTCCTTGGTTTTTCCTCTTTGTTTTTGGGAGGGGAGATGTCAATGATCATGGAATACCAAGGAAATCCAGACAAATGATGTGGGGGCCATTTCAAAGATTCCCAAAAAAACTAATGGCACTATTTAATTTGAAAGGGGCCAGTTGCCTTTTCTATTGAAATTAAAGCTGCTTTTAGAGCCTAAATGCCCCGGACAGTATTTTAGCTTATATAGCATGGCATTATTATTTTCCAGTGATTTTTGATAAATAAGTTCACATGGAGACATTCATATGAGGGAACAGCTTCAAAATTGGAAGCTTTAGTCCCATTTATCATGCTTCATATGGAATAAGTTGAAATTTCATTTTGCCCATATATCGTAATAATAACAAATCTTTAAAGTAAATCACACTTCAGCAGGTTGGTTTTTGAAGGAATCTCGATTGATACATAATAAATCAATTTGTGTGTGATGTGTTGAGGATGATCAGTTGCATTGGTCTTAATCCTCAATTCATTCACCCTGATTGAATCGTTAGACATCAGTATATATACATGCATGAGGAGCATGAGTTACATGGCTATGCAAAGCTTGGCATACAAGCTGTCAAGTATCCTAATTCAACCATTTTTAGAATACAAGTGTTGTGATACAATCTAACTCTATGTGATGATAAAATCTTATCTTAAAGTCTATCAAGATAATACCTATCTTAACACTCCCTCTCAAGTTGGAGCGTGTAAATCTAAAATGCCCAACTTGCCCTTCAAGAACTGGAATTGTTCTGCAGGTTGATGTTTTCTTCCAATATGAGCAAGGGTGAGTATGCCGGTCTCAAGTTTTTCTCAAACAAAGTGACAGTTAATTTCAATACGCTTTGTTCTCTGATGGAACACAGGATTACGGGCAATATGTAAGGTCGCTTGACTGTCACAATAGAGCTTCATAGGAGGAGAGAAGATGCCCAAAGACGCAAGGAATGACCTTAGCCAAACCCGTTCGCTAGTAGTGAGAGCCATGGAGCAATATTTTGCTTCAGCTGTAGATCGGGACACAGTAGTTTGCTTCTTGCTACGCCAAGAGAAAGGTGAATCGTCTAACATAATGAAATAACCAGAGAGAGATTTTCATGAGATGGGGCATGCACCCCAGTCTGAGTCACAAAAATCAACTTGCTATAGGTTGCTGTCTGATCGAAGCAAAATTCCTTGTCCTACTGTACCTTTTAGATCACGTAGGACTCGCTTTGCTGCATCCATGTGCTCCTCTCAAGATGCTTGCATGAATTGGGAGAGAATGTGGATTGCATAAGTGAGGTCTAGCCTGGTGATAGTGAGATAGATGAGACATCCACTAAGTCTTTGATATTGAACCGGATTAGCCAGTAGCTGTCCTTCTGCCCCTAGATGATGATTTTGTTCCATGGAAAAGTCGACCGGCTTGGTTCTGAGGAGACCACACTCAGCAAGTATTTCGAGGGTATATTTTCTTTGACAGAGAAATAACCCCTGGGGCCATCTCGCCACCTCAATGCCCAAAAAAAAAATTTCAGCGCCCCCAAATCCTTAATCTAAAGCATGTGCTTAAATAATCTTTAAATTGTTGACAAGCTTAAGTATTGTTTCCTGCAAGCACGATGTCATCAACATATACCAAGACACTCATAAAGATATCACCCTTGCAATAGGTGAACAAAGAATGGTCCACATAAGAGTGCGTGAATCCATATTCATACATTTTGGAAGAGTATCTGGCAAACCATTGTCTTGGAGCCTGTTGTAGTCCATAGAGAGATTTCTTAAAGCGACATACTTTGTTCTCCTTAGTGCTCGGTGCCTTTAAAACCGGGAGGTAGCTTCATATAAACTTCTTCTTCGAGGTCTTCATGTAGAAAAGCATTGTTAACGTCTAGTTGATGCAATTCCCATCCTTTGGCAATAGCCACTACTAAGAAACAACGAATGCTACTCATTTTAGCAACTGGGGAAAAAGTCTCATTGTAGTCAAAGCCTTCAATCTAATAATTCCCTCGGATCACTAGGCGTGCTTTATACCTTTCAACAGTACCATCTGATTTGTACTTCACTCGGTACATCCATTTACAGCTGATGGGTTTCTTACCAGGTGTTAAACTCTCAAGTGACCAAGTCTAGTTTTTCTCCAAGGCTGATATATCCTCTGCCATGGATGTTTGCCAATTTTCATCTCGCATAGCTTCGTGATAAAATTTGGGCTCTACAATCTTAGTAATGGCAGCTAAGAATTGCTGATGAGAAGGAGAAAAATTTTTACGTGTGACATAATTTTATAAAAGATAACGCATATCTGAGGATTCCTTTTGAAAAGGTGTAGCAATAGAGATGGAGGTTTTGGAACACACATTGTAGCAAATGTACTGATCTAAATGAGCTGGAGCTTTGTGGAGTTGACGACCTCTTCTGGGCTCACTATCTGCTGTGCGAGGCTGCATGTGAGGGAGCGGATTGGACTCTGGGTCCAATTTGGTTGCTTTGGTAGGTCCACTGCCTGGCGGTCCACTTCCCCTTTCATCAGGCCCTGGTGATGTGAGTCTTGGCCTAAGGTCATTATTTCTGTTTGGGATTAGGCCTGGGGGTGGCGCTGCTGCAGGCTCTAGGGACGAGCCACTCCCTCTGTTATCAAGGTGAATCATAGGCTGGGGCGTGGATGAGCTGCTCCCCCTTTCCATGGACGTGGGTGTCAAGCCATTAGGAGAGGACCCAGATTGGTCAGTAGCCTGTTCTGGGTCAAAGTCTTCATCATACCTTGTCTGAAGAGTTGGACCCAGATTATCTTCAACCTCAATTCTTTGCCAACGTTCTGCCAATATTTTTCCATCTTTGAAGGGAAAAATTCCTTCATGAAATATAACATCTTGGCTTTCAAAAAATTCATTTGTTTCTAAGTCGTATAGCTTCCAAGCTTTCTTTCCATAAGAGTAGCCTACAAAGGTACATCGTCTGCTTCGTGAAGCAAATTTATCAATCCCTTTAAATTGGTTTTTAGCATAGCATAAGCTACCAAAAACCTTAATGTGATCATAGGAGGGTTTCTTTTGGAATAGGATCTCATAAATTATTTTTCCATTCAACAATTTACTAGGCGTTTTGTCCATTAAGTATGCTGCCATGAGTGCACACTCACCTCAAAAATTCAAAGGAAGAGAGGCTTGATAGTGAAGTGCCATAGCCACATTGAGCACATGACAATGCTTGCATTTAGCTCTCCCACTCTGCTTAGGAGTATCCACGTAGCTCGTCTGATGTATGATCCCCTTCTCTTGATAGAAAGTCTTCATGGGCCCAGATTTGAATTCATGGCCATTGTCAGTTCTTACCACTTTGACTTTTTGGTTGAACTAGGTTTAAACCATGGCGATGAATCCTTTTAAGAGAGATCTAGCTGCATTTTTCTCCTTCATTAGGTATAGCCAAACTCCTCGACTAGAATCATCAACTAATGTCAAAAAAGAGTATGCTCCATATGAGGATGGTACATGATATGGACCCCATATATCACAATGGATAACTTCAAATAAGTTTTTTATCCTTATTTTCACTAACATAAAATTTTTTTCTAGTTTGCTTAGCACAAAAGCATGTATCACACATATCATTATTCTCATTAACTGGAAAATCTAAATGTTCAGCAAAAATCTTCATCACTTCATTTGATGTATGTCCCATTCTCTTGTGCCACAAATTTCTTACCCTAACCGCATTAATCTGACTTTTCAAAGGTACTTTAGTGTAGTAATAAACCCCGTCTCTTTGCTCACCCACTCCAATTGGCATCCTCGAAATACGGTCCTGTAAAATGCAATGATCATCAAAAAATGTCACACTGTAATTTAAATCCTTTGTATTCCTAGCAATTGAAACCAGATTACAACTAAGATTAGGCATTAATAACATGTTGTTTAACTTTATGCCATCATGTAGGATCATCATTCCTTGCTTCAACCTCGACCGTTGCTAGATCTTCCACCTCGACCGTTGCTGGATCTTTCACCTCGACCTCCTCTGTTTCCGCGTGCTCCATGGCCACGTCCGCCTGTGCCCCAACCGGTGGGTACCTGATTATCTCAAAACAGTCCGCCTCCTCGTGCACGAATTTTTTGTAGTGTCTGCACGTGCCACTTTCCCTTGTAATCGGTCCCGGGCTCCTGTTTCCACCATTCACCACGAAAGCTACAGCCAACTCGAGTCGATCATCTCTGTTGATCATCAAGTGTTTGTGGATTTCTTCTTGATGTATAATATTGAATATTTTTCCAGGGGATAGCAATGTTTCAATAGCTAGAGTTTTTCCTCTAATATTGGCATAGAGCTCGTCGTTAAGCCCCATCAAGAATTGATGAGCTTTGTCTTCGTCTATAATCTTCATCAGCTTTTCATCAATGCCGCACTTACACTTCCTATAGGTACAACGTGGGAAACGTACTTGATTTTCCAATTCACTCCAAAGACCCATAAGCTTCGAATAGAATTCTACTACCTCTAATCCACCATGCTTGCATTCGGCAAGCTTTGTCTTAAGCTAATGGATCTTAGGCGCATTGGACACAACGCAGTGTTTCTTTAAATTTTCCCGTTGTGCTATGCCAATATAGGCAATACTAATTTGAAGATGGGTCAATAACATTGAGTATCCGGGAGCAAATCATCGAATTATCCATCTCCCAAGCTTGTAATTTGGTGGTGTCTTCTCCTGTTTTGGCACTGGTTTCATTATGGTTCCTTCTATGAACCCTAATTTATTTTTAGATTTGAGGGAGGTTCTGATTGCCTTCTCTCACGGGTTATAGTTTTTCCCATTAGATGGTTACTGCTGTAATCAAGGTCCCAGGTGCCTCTGAAGGGTGTAAGAAATAGGGTGAATGATTTTCTATGTCAAACTTTTTGTTAGTCATGACTTGATTAGGTTTTGATTTTTAGCACGTCAAATAGCCTAAGTGACTGTGATACCATAATCGATCAATTTGTGTTTGATGTGTTGAGGACGATCAGTTGTATTGGTTTTAATCCTTAATTCATTCACCCTGACTGAATCATTAGACATCAGTATATATACACGCCTAAGGAGGATGAGTTACACGGCTACGCAAAGCTTGGCATACAAGCTGTCAAGTCTACCATTGTTAGGATACAAGTGTTGTGATAAGATCTAACTCTATGTGATGATAAAATCTTATCTTAAAGTCTATCAAGATAATACCTATCTTAGCAATACAGGATATGATATTTAAATTATATCTTTATATTTCAAATAGATGTACCTTAAGTTGATGCAATTGGAAATATGATTATCATCATACCAATCATTCCATGCATGTTTCATTTAGGGAACTATAATCATTTTAGTTCAACATTACTAGTATGGACATCTGTTCTGCATAGTCTCTCATGAAATAGACCTTCAAAATATATTATTCAAGAAATTCATAATCGTATTATACATCATTAAGATTAATAATTTAGAATATCTGTAATGATAAAAGACTTGTTCAAATATGTTAATTTAGATTTGAGTCAAAAAATTAATTTTTAAATAGTGGATTCCAAAAGACTAATATTTCGAGCTTGTTCAAGTCACCTTTTTTGGATACAATGATATATTTTAAAATATTAGTTTATCAAACACCAAAAAATATAGATCAAGAAAACTATTTCTGCCACCCAAAAAAAAAAAAATGCTTATGAAACACTTTTTTAAACTTAACTAAAATTCATAGCCCTTGGAACTTCACTCTTTTGTCTCTTAGGTGCAAATAGTGATTGGAACTTTAGATGATGTAATGCATTTAAAAAATATAAATACCAAAATAAGTACAACAGACAAGACAATCATCTCATATAGATGCCCAATTTATAAAAACTAGCAAAAGAAAATCTAATGGAAAGATTCATCAGCTTATCATTACAACATTTAACGGTTCTTTTGGAAAATTTCAAGGTATACAATTGTTAAAAAATTTTTGTGACAATCATATAACTTGAAAAACTCTTTTCATTAAAGTTCCAATAGAATACATTAGCTCTCTATATAAATAAAATAGGGTAGTTTTACTAGTTTGAAAGTTGAGCTCATAAGATGAATTGTACGGTCAAATTCTGTCCTAATCTTGCACAACAATAGGGATTCAAATAAGGGAATGATGTAACTTCAAATAAAATTCAATACCAACAAAGCAAGATATCAAAGCTCAGCTATGAAAGTAAAGCTAGAAAAGGAAAAGAAAGTGGGCATTTGCTAGAGCTCAAACACAACCATTTTATAAAAAGTATATGCCACAATGAAATCAAAATATGTTTAGCTTCATATTCATAAACAAAATTGAAGAAAAATTTGCTAAGGATGTGTAGCCCCCTGGACCGATCCTCTCAAGCATATATTGTTTCTATGTATTTTTCTTTTGTTGTTATTTAATTATTTTACCATTTACCTTGTTATGCCATTAGTTTTGCAGTTAAACAAAGCTCGAGACAAATAATGATCTTTGGGAAAGACATGATTTCATGAAGAGATTAAGGGAGAAAATTGTAAATATACCTCGACTAATGTAGACCTCCTTCTCGGCGTATTCTAATTTCTGTAAATTTAACGAGAAAACAAAAAGAACAATAAGTGTATTTTAGAATTAAACATATGATATTGGAGAAGTGATAAAAAGAAATTAAAGCCGCTCAGTACTATGAACGAAATATGATGATGAATGAAATTATAATTAGATGACAATAATAATTTCAATAAAGGAATAAAAAATGGCAGCAAGACAAATAAATCTAAAGCATCAGAGAACACATTAAAAACCTAACCACCAATTAGAAAGAATTGTTGACTCACCTTACAAAATTCTGTCTTTCTTAGGAAAGGAGCAATAAGAAGGATGATTTTTGTAGAGGGTTTGCAAATATAATCCAATTGGATCAATTAAGTAAAAACGGTAGAGAGAGGAAGTAAAGTGGACGTATGGATAGTGAATGAGAATATAGCAGTATTTAACTTATGAAAGACTGTGAATAAGAATATATGTAATTATGCTATGTGCGGCAAGACTACAAAAACAGAAAAAATATGTCAACATATTTCTCTAATGATTCTTATTTCTATAATTATTATGTCCATTGATGTTTGTCATTTTACTACAAGAATGAAGCTAAATTTTGATGAAATTTTTTAACAGATTGTTAGCCTGCCAAATGGTGTGACAACCATTTTGATGGAAAAGTTAGCATAATTATAAACTCACTGCTCATGTAAATCTTGATGTAACGTCTAATCTAATGTGGAGAAATTTTGACTAGTACCCCGTCAAAACAATATAAGTACTGCTGAAATTATGACAGACTCGTCAAAATCACTGCCAGATTTTTATTTCTATCTAGTGATAGTGCTGGGACCTATCACAATTTCTGAAGATGCTCGAATTTTGATGATAAGTGCCGTTAAAAATTTGAGTAAATGAATGACTCAACGAAGTGATGGCAATAAGCATTCAAGGCACTCTCTCACTCACACTCACCCTCTTGTAAAACGCCAGCAAGCTAGGAGAAAGGCTCACCGCAGTCGGTGACTTATGAAACGCCAGCTAGATTGTCGGTCAGAGCATTTCATGTTTATCAAAGATTTTTCGACAATTTGCGGCTAGGCGCGACGTTTTCGAGGCCTGGCTCGGCAGTTCTGATGGTGTACATATGTCAAGCAAGTAAGGCGGTTCTCACATTCTCATTAGCAGGTGAACATGAAAGGTGTTTTTCCGTGAGCTACTAGGCATTATCAGGTAGGTTCGGTCTCCAATTCCTATCTAATTTATGTCCCTGCCCCTCTATTTCATCAACTCAATTGATAAAATCGTACTTGTATAAATTTATACAAAGTGTGATTTCATCAGCAAAATTGATTTTTGGCATCAGTAACATAAAATCAATGTATAAATTTAGTAAAATGATGGCATTAATTGTTTTCTTTATGGAATTTAGTTGGACTTGGTAAAGAAGCAAATCAAAATTTCAGATCTGAGTAAGAGGGACATTAGAGGTTGTTAAGCATCAACAACAATAAGTTAATCTACTCTAATATGTGAATAATATGCAAATTCTACTCAAAAACCTTAAATTACATGACTGGAGTTGATATCTTGAGTGTGTGTTATATTGTTTGATATTTAGTGCCATTTTTTAGCAAAATCATTGGACATATTTTGCAATTAAATTAATCTAGGAATCCACATTTGTTAATTAAAATTTGGCAATCGACTTGGTAATAAAATACAACTTGTTGTGAAATGACATGTGTGAATCGTGTCACTTTGTGCATGTAGCCTAAAGAATTGATGTACAATCAAACATAATATGCAATTAAAATTTTGTTTTATTGTAAAAAAACTAAGTACGTTACACTAGAATGTCTAAAACCTAAACCTAAACCCTACAAACCCTAAATCTTAAACCCTATAAACCCTAAACCCTAAACCCTAAACCCTCAACCCTCAACTGTAAACCCTAAACCCCAAATCTACAACCCTATGAACCCTAAATCCTACAACCCTATAAACCCTAAACCGTAAACCTCTACACCCTAGAAACCCTAAACCATAAACCCTAAACCCCAAACCCAACAACCCTATAAACCCTAAACCTTAAACTTGTACAACATAGAAACCCTAAACCATAAACCCTATAACACATTGTCATTGCATTCTATATAGTTAGTCACACTTCAAAGGGAACCAACTATCGATAAGTTATACAAGGACACCTACTAGCATAGAAGAAAGGTCAAGTAGGGTAATTGGGTGGGTAAGAAATTGGAGATGTGAATGGTAAGATCAAATTCAACCTATGATAGAATAAGTTTTCAATTAAAATATGGGTTCCCACTGTCAAATTTTCATACCATAATCCACCACATAATTGTTAATGTTTGTGCATTCATCTGAGAAGGAGCACACAAATAGATGAGAAGAGTACATGAACTCTTAGCCGTCCATGGAGGACACTTCCCAAGGCCTTCCACTTTTAGAATGCGACATTTGGGTTCAAGGAAACCTCAATAGCAAGGAGCGCTTATAGGCTTTGGTGTTGAGGGGGTTGTGATGGAGCAACAGTCTCGTATATCAATTTTCACTCATTCCTCCTCTGTCAACAACAATGATTCACGTAAAACGGTGACAAGGTTAAATGAGAGTGTTAGTAACGTAGTCGAGAAGGCTCAACAACAAGAGCTCCATAAAAAGATTGAGGACAATGTGATAGCAAAGCTCACAACATAGTTCAACAATTTTTTGGCTAACAAGGAAGCTATATTTAAAACTAAAATGATCTGGCTCCGGAAAATCCTAGAAGGGGAGCAAGAAAAGAAGAAGGAGAAGAGTAGGATGAGCACACTCTGGAGTTTCTTTAACAGTCAGCAAGCAAGGTCCTCAATGGCACCTCCAAACACGACCTCTTTAGAAGGTGATGATGATGAAGATGATGTCGATGAGGAGGCGACAACCAAATTTGGTGATGACTCCTATGAGTAAGTTATGCCATCTTTGACCTTGGTCCATTGCTAGTATCTTATGATGTTAGTTTCAAACTAATCTTGTTATGTGAGTTCAGTTTGTATGTGAACTACTCACTACATATTTAGAACAACGCTACTAGCCAATTGGTACTACATTTTAATAATTGAACGGTGTTATTAAATTCTTAACAAAATTACATCACTAATTTTATTATATTATTTTGTTCACTTCGCTTCATGTTGCATCATTATAAAACCCAAAATTTTCAAATTTTAAGATAATTTCTAATAGGTTTTCTGACAGACTTTGTCAAAAATTGTGATGGAAAATACTGCTTCAGTCATAATTTGTGACGGAGTCCTTTACTAATCCTCATCAAAAAAACTATCACCAAGTGAAACCTGAAATCCTCCAAGGTCTGACGGGCAAAATTTTTCATCAAAATTCCTATTAGAAATTGTTCTGACGAACTATGAGTCCATCAAAATTTCATTATCATATTGACTGATTGTCAGACTGTCAATATGGTCTGTCAGTAGGAATTTTGATGCAATGTCAGTCCATCAAAGTTTTTCTACCAATATTGATGATGAGTCGATCAAAATGTCCATTTCGACCAGTGACAGATATAATATCCATCAAAATTCCCATTAGTAAGCCAAATTTCCATCAAAATTAGCCCATTTTTGTTTCAAAATTTTCGTCAAAATCGAACTTTTTCTTGTAGTGTTTCTTCCATTTATCAACATCACTCATTAATAACTTAGATTTACGATTGTTCCATTACCAAAGAAACAGTTGAGAGATTTTTCTTAAATTCAGATGGCAATTGTTTTAATTGATTTACTATTTAAAGTAATAAGGAAATAAAGAGGTAAATTTATCAAATGAAAATATTTAGGAAAGTTATCCAGTGAAAAATTAATAGATTTTATATTTTGGTTATAATGGTAATTATTCTCATTGATTTAGGAAAAACTATCAAAGTATATTTTTTCGGTAGTTAATGGATTGCACTACCCACAAAAATCAAGAGATAATATATTTATAACTATGATGGTAATTATTTTTATTGAAAATATGCTAGTTGGGATTATATAATCAAATAATCTAATGGTATTACTATGGTAATTATTTTCATTGATTTAGAAAAAGTTATCAATCTATATTTTGTTTTTACTAGTTAAGAGATTCCGTTGCCAAAAAAATAAAGAGATTATACATTTTAATTGTAGGATTATTGGGACTTACCTTGATGCGGAAGCTTTTCCTGGGTCTTGTTTATTGATTGTTATCCACGGATTAGGTGGCTTCTAGAGTCACTAGTAAGTCCACACCCCAAACCCGAATCACAAAGATGGCTAGATTAGTGTGAGGGAGAGAATACAGAGCATATCAGATTTAAGAAATGTTTGCTTTCGAGCTATATGTCTTCCTTGATCTAATCACCCCAATTTTATAGTAGCACAAAGCTTGTCATAAAATCATGGAATTGAATTGCCTGATATACACTGAATCCGTCACTTTGTAACTGCCAAATCAATGGTGATTATAGTTTAATTATGTGTGGAATTAGGTGAACGTTATTTCTTTGGTCAATATCTCTCACTTCGTCACATAAACCACAAATCCTATTTCTCTTTTGCAACAAATCTCCTCACTCTTCATATTGGAAATGGAGTGTGCAACAAAAAACAAAAAAATAATGCTATATCAGGTCGCCATCTAACTAACATGACACTTCCATAAAATATCAATACTCAAAATCATTTAAACATCACTAATGACGTACACTATCCCTTTATGCCTATCAATATATCAATTTATATACTGAATATAATTGTTTGAGCTTGATATGGTGATGGGGAAATGATTCTTCTTTAGATAATTAAAAATAATCCATCTTAGCATAATAAATTTCCTAATGTGTTCTGCTAGGCCGTATACATCTTAGCCCTTAGAAAACACGTTAAGGTAGCAACATTATGCTTTAAGTTCATATTATAACTCTAAGTAAAGAGTATTGCAAATGAGGGTCACACAGTGACAAGGGAACTCACTTATCTCTCATTAAATAGGTCGACATTTAGCATGCACAGTATGAAAGTATACCACAACATAGCTCCCACTAAGTTAGGCATGTCACTCTTCAATGCCATGCGAATCAAAAGTTTGACTTTTACTAACTTGATTCACTAGATCAACATACCTAATGTTAACCTCGACACTCAAGATTTGGTTATAAGGCTTTGATATGAAATCATTGTATTTCATATTCGACCTCACAGGTCTCATCTTATACTTACTAAGGTGACTACTAGATTTTATAACTTATCATTCATACAACACAAGCACAATGATAATTCAATATTACACATACCTAGTCTTAATGTTGAAAAGTTTCATCCTGCCCGCTTCTCAAGTAGCAAGGCGAATACCTATGTGACTAGGCCAATCTAAAGCATGGTGACATTTTCTTGTGCCTCACAATGTGATGTTTGAAAAAGAAACATCAATCTTTATTTCATAAATACTTAATACAAGAAGAAATATGTCTATCATATGCTTAGATAGATCTAAAACCTAAGTCCTAAGTAGACCTAAACTCATCACATGAGCTTTAAGAGCATCTCTACGAATAGACTTAGTTAAAGGATCCATTATCATCTTACTTGTAGATATATAATTAATGGCAACTTCTTTCTCTTTTATGGCATTTTGAACAAAATGGTAATGCCTCTTGATATGCTTAGTTTTCTTGTGGAGCTTTGGATATTTATCAAACTGGATTGCAGCAATATTGTTGCAGATATTGTTGCACATCATTTTTATAAGATAATCAGCTCTAGAAGAGATATTGAGATCCTGGAAAAAACTTCTCAGTCATATTATCTTTTGAGCGGTAAGGCAACAAGCAACATACTTTGCTTTCATAGTTGAAAGTGCTATGCAGTCTTATTTCTTACTGCACTAAGATATGGCTCCCCCTGCCTAGGGTAAATACATATCCTACAGTTCATCTGGACTCATCCAGATCACCATCCCGATCAGCACCCGAGTATCCTCTTAACCTAAGGCCCCTGCCTTGGTAGCAATGGACTGGGTCACTCATACCACCTAGGTACCGAAAGATCTTTTGAGGGCTTGCCAATGAGTAGGTCCTGAGTTACTTTAGTAGCGACTTACCAAACCAACGAAAAAGCAAATATCTTGCCGTGTGCACAATATGGCATACCTTAAGCTTCCTATTGCACTTGCATATGGTACATTGCTCATTCTCTCCTTTTCTTTATCTGCTCTAGGGTGTTAGTTAAGATTAAAATTAGACTCTTTTTAACTAGAGTGTCTACGGTTTAGAACAATGCATCCGAAAACATTCCAACATTTTATTAATGTATGCTTCTTCACTTAAACCAAGAAGTTTCTTGGAATAGTTGAGAGTTATTTTCACACCTAAGGCATACCTAACATTGCCTATGTCCTTCATCTCAAAGACGGAGGATAACCACTGCTTAGTGGTTTGGATAATCTCTGTGCTTAGGCTAAAAGAAATAATAGCTTCATGGAATTTAAAATACCACGCTCTGGAAGATTGCTTAAGACCATAAATAGACCTTTTAAGACGACAAACTTTCTCCTCTTGACCTTTTGATACAAAACCAATAGGTTGATCCATGTAGATCTCTTCCTCAAGATTCCAAATTAAGATAATCAATCTTTACGTCTATTTGAAACAATTCTAAATCCAAATGGGCAATCAGGGCCAGAAGTAGGTGAAAAATAGAGACAATTCTTACCGCTGAAGAAAAAGTTTTTTCATAGTCTACACCGTCAATTTAGGCAAACCTGTTCGCTAGTAAATGGGCCTTAAACTTATCAATCAATCCTTCAGGTCGATGTTTTATCTTGAAAATCTAATTGTTTCTAATTGATTTATGTAAGGGGGGATGATTAACAAGTTCTCAAACCTTATTTCTCGCTATAGATTCCATTTCAGCCCTCATTACATCCATCCAGTCATTGGTGTTTGGTGAATCAATAGTCTCTTGAAAAGTGTTAGGCTCTTCTCTTTCTAAAGGAGTGCACAGGAATATTTTCTCTTCAATTTAAAAATATCATCGTGGAATTCTTCCACGCTCACTTCTTTAAAGTCTAGGACCTTCATTGGTTTGACCATTGAGGTATTCCTCCCTTTATCTCGAGGAGGTAATCCTCAGTGGGTAGAGAATCACTCCCACTATCCCTAGGGGAAGTGGGATTTTGAATAAGTAGACTAACCTCATTTTCAAGAATTTGAGACTGAGGATGTACCTCATTCTCAGGTTGATTCTCTTAGACAACCAAAATTTCTTCATCTCTTGCAGACGAAGGAGGGGTATTATCCTCGATGACATGATGAGTGCTTAAATTCTGCCCCTCACCGAGAGATAAGAGATCATCTTGTTATAACTCATACAACTTTAGGTACTTTTTAATTTCACCAATGCTTGAGTATTCATCCTCAAGGAACTCAACATTGCCAGAATCTATTTCTGTCATGCCACCATTATGGTGTTTTCCAAACATAAAATATCTCTTAGAATGTCCAGGATATCTTATGAACACCATTCTGGTGGCCCTTGGACCAAGTTTCCTATGTTTGTAGGTTAGGTTGTATACATAACCAGCCAAACCCCATGGGCGTAAATGTTCCGAAGAGGGCTTTGTACCATACTATAACTCATATGAAGTGGTAGATACATTCTTACTTGGTACGTGCTTAAGAACATGAGCTACTGAGAGCAACACATCCCCCCAAAAACTAAGGAGGAGGTTGACATGTGCCATCATTGACCTAACCATGTTAAGCAATATTCGATTCATACACTCCATAACACCATTTTGTTGTGGACTGCTAAAAATTGTACGTTGTCTTTGCATACCCTTGTCCTCACAATACTCTTTGAAAATGTGTGAGAGGTATTCACAATCATGATAATTTCATACAGTCGTAACCCTTCATTCTAACTGGGTCTCTACCTCGGCGACAAAATGTTTGAACATATCAAGTGACCCGTAAACATGCAATAATAGGTACACATACCCACTGAGTGAATGAGCTCTAAAGGGCTTGATGCCCTTGAAGCCTTACCAAAAGGCTTCGCGGTTGCCTTGCTAGCTAGACATGACTTGCATCTAGGTAACTTAACCTTAGTCAGTTGGTCTAATAGACCTTCTTTAGCTAATCTCCTTATTCTATCCTGGCTAATATGGCCAAGTCCAGTATGCCATTTAATTGATTCGAAATTGGAATCAAATACGAGACAAAGACAAAAGAAGGATTATTATAGAATAATCCAAATCAAGCACAAGAAAATCATTTTTCAACATAGCATAGCCAAATACATTGCCACCATACAAAATGTCCAAACAATCAGTGCAAGAGCTGAAAGAGAATCTAGACTTCATCAAAGAAACTAAAGGCAAAAGGCAAATTCGAACACCACAGGAGCGTAGAGAGGATCAAAGAGGAGCAATCCTCCGTGCAATCTGAGCTGGTACGTTCCAACACCTAGAACATTTTCCTTATTGCTATTTCCTAGCACGACAAATTGTGAACCCACCAGGTAGTGGTGAAAATCCACGAAGTCAGCTCGACCCGAACTATATATTTTCTCGATCTCGTATCTGTAATCCGATTAGGAAAAGAATCTCGAGGATAATGGTCTTTCTTTCCACAATTATAGTACTTCACACATGCTATATTTTTCTCTCCATTGCCTTTAGCATTTTGCTTCTTGGCAACACCAGCCTTTGTCCTACCCTTTTAAGGGGGATGAGAACCTTTCTTATGTTGCTTACCTTGTTGGTTGTTATTGCCTTTAGGCTTATTTCCCTTATCAACAAGAGCCACCTTAGGAGTATCAAACATTTTTAGGCGTTCTTCCTCCATTTGAAGGTGACTTTGGATTTCTGCTAAGGTCTTTAAATGATCTGAATAGGTTAAGACAATCCTCACATTACCCCAATGTTCAGCTTCAACAAGGATAGCCCGAATCACATTCAGGACTTGTTTCTCCTCAGGGATTGCCTTACTTGTGGCCTTAAGATCACGAATCTTGGAACTCATGGGTCGTAGATGCTCAGCAATGGTATGGCTAGGGTTCATTTTGTATTGTATCTATTATAAGAGCAAGGTACGAATCCTTGTCTCGGATGTTTGTATTAAACGTATTTTAAGCTGGTGCCACATGTCATTAGCCATGGGACAAACCTCAAACTCTCCAATCATATCATCGTACATGCGCTACAACATAGTAAAGTATGCCCTATGATCCATCTTAGACCAATCCTGGTTAGCCAAGAGGCTTTCTTGATACTACATAGTAGTATTATCAATGGGCTTGCCATCTTTGTCTTTGTATGATGGCGAAAACTTAGCTACCGTCAAGTGTTCTAGTAAGAGTCTTTCTTTCAGAAGATATTGAATCTTCCATTTCCACATTTCATAGTTAGTGCCATCTAACTTCTGATTACTAAAAAATTCACCAATCGTTGCATTGTTTGTTGCCATATCTACAAGTGTATGTTAGAACATAGATGTAAGGCACATAGTTGTGAAGCAATTAAATTATTAAAATACCGTTATCCATGTCATATGATCAAAAATTTCATTAAAGTCATAATTATCTCATATGAATATGAACTAGAAATTTAAGTAATTTAATTACATATGGACCTTAATGAATGTTAAACAAATCTCAAAATATTTATTAAATTCATGTAAAATAAATTTACATAATTATTTATATATGAAACAAATTCATATAATCACAGCTCGTATTTTATTTGTAATTCATTTAACATTCAAAGTTTATAATCACATGTGATTTGACATATAAAACAAATTTATACAACAAATGAGCATATAATAATCAATGTTTTTACATTAAACATATTAATGTTCTAATAACAAGTTCATTCTTAATCAAAACTAATTCTAAATTTTAATTCAACTCAAGAACTAATTATATGCTACATATCATATGAAGTTGTATATAGTCAAAATCATAGATCAACTAAAAATTATTAGCATGCCATGGCTAACAACCTTGATAATTGTTTTAAAACAAAATCAGAATTAAACGATATATCTAAAAACCGAAATCATAAAATTAAAAAAAAAACTTTTGAATAAACCCCTGATAAAACTGAGACCTCCCTTTTAGTATTTCTTGGAGTCCCCAGAACCCTTGGGACCATTCAATTGCTTTATATACCCAAGCCTCTATCTCTTCCCCAAACCCTCGAGACTCTCTCTTTTGCTCCCGATTTCTCTCCCTTTCTTTGAGATTTCTTGGTTTCGGTCTCTTTCTCATTCCTCAACTGAGATGACCACCCCACCTTAACCTCTGTCTCATCCTTTTTTATGCTCCTGGGTAGCCATGGCCGGCGGCGGCAAAGAGTAGTGCATAGGGGCCACAGTTAAAACCACCCCCACTGCACGTAAATAATGACACTGCTGGCTATATGCATCATGCAAACAAGCCCCACAAGCTTTGTCCACATGTCTTCCGATGAAAATACCACTACCAACATGTAGATCAGTCAGCGACAACTCGCCAGATTCCGTCCACTTACCCAATGCACCACGTTGGCGGTGGTGCGTGTGTTTTTCAACGGGTCTGTTTGCATTCTTTTGGGTGGTTTTTCAACGTGAGGACGCAGATTGGCAAGCATGGAGACCAATTGGAGGAAGAAAATGGTCAAAGCCATCTTCGTTGGTGGCGCGTGACCCACACGCACCACCCCTCCTAGCGACTCTGATGGGCAAGTCAAAATTTTCTTTCAATTAAAGCCCACTTTTTTTGTATTTTGGGTTCGTGGGGTGTGCTCATCTAGTAGTTCTAGGGTCAAATCTAGGCATCCAGATCTACAGGGTTAAGGTCAGGAGGGACTGGGTGTTAGGTGTTTAAGCATCGATCTGGGTTTTAGCCTTAACATAGTAGCAAAAATCATGTTGAATAACATAACATTAGGCATATCATCTTTAGCAGATTATCATGAGTCTCCATTTTTATATAGTTTCATATCATCCAGAATAGTATCAGGCACAACATTAATATAATAAAAAATAGAGATCCCAGCTCTTAATCTGGCAAAATTTTGACCTTCATTATATAAGATTTTAGCTCACAAATAACTTATAGATTAGTTAATTTGGCGCAAAGCCCAACCCATTTTGAAGCCTAGCTAAGAGGGAGTGTCAAATCCAACAAAGGAGTGCCAAATATAGCAAGGCCATGCCATTAAATAGGGCAAAAGAAGAAAACTTGGATAGAAATCTGGAACAGGGGTACTGTGCCACATGGCACGACCATCCCCCTGTGTTCTACCATTTTTTTGGTGATGATGTAAGGGCTTTAAAAGGGGATTGCTTTTTTTTTTTTTTTAAACGGAGCTTAGTTTAGTAGCTATTTTCTCTATCTAGCTTAGTATTGTGAACCCGCTCTTATACCCATTAATGAAAACATTTAAAGTTTAAGCCTTAGCTTAAATTTATTGCAAATTCCTTGTTTGTTCCTTTCATTATTGCATAATCTCACCTTCTCTCTTCTAAATTCGTCAAAAGATTCTACTTTTAAGCACCCTTAATTCTCCCCAAATATGGGTTTGGTGTATTGGGGGTGGTGGGAGATTTAGGTTTTAACCCTAAAGGATTTGAGACCTAAATCCATCTCTCAAAACTCAAACATCTCATCTTTTGATTTTCTTTCTTCTATTTTGATCATCAACACCATTAGGATAGATTAAGCTCTTGCAAACTGGAAGAAACATTACTAGAGAAGCTAATCAAGACTTGGTGATGGCTTTTAGTGCTTGCCTTGATCATTAATAGATGCAAAAGTATAGGTAATCTTCTTTCTTTTATCTTTTTATTGCACTAGTTAGGGTTAGTAGTAGCTTAGTTTAGGTTTTTCTTTTTTTAGGGTGATCTTTTGAGGAATATTGGTGTATTATTAGTGGCCATATCATGCCGCGGGCCATGTCGAGCCCTGATCACCCTATTTTTACGTGCTATGTGTTTTTCAATGTGCTTAGAGAACGATAGCTAGGTTAATTTAGTGTTCATTGTTGTTATTTGCTTTGGAACTTCATTGCTAGGAAAAGTAGATTAAAATTGCATGTTAGAATAGTTTATTGTAGTTAAATTTAAACCACAATCTCAATTAAGTCGATCTTAAGCTCGTCATAAATCATCGCTAAGAACGACTTTTAACCCTTTCTCACCACCGAAAAAAATACTATCAACAAATTTGTGCCATTGCCAGGGATGATCATGTTAGATTTGTTGTTGACTCCGACTTAATTGAAGTACACAATTTTGATCATTTTAAAAAAATCCGAAAAAATGCAAAATAAAGAAACCTATAAAAATAGAAAAATGAGAATGAATGAGTGCTTGGACTTCACCACCCAACCATAGCACTTGATCCCAAAGAAATGATGGAGGAACAAGCTCAATGGCCTCTTATCCTCCTCTTCTGACGCCAAGGAGCCTTAACCAAATCTTCTACCCACCAAAGTCCATTAATCCCTCTTGTTTTCAAATTCCAGAACTTGGTGGGGATGTCCAATTCACTTTTAGTCCTCAACACACAACCACACGTCCCAAATTCAGTGGAGATGGTGTTGCTTACCTATTCCTAAGTGAATTTAAGGAAGCATACTCAATGATGCAATTCCTTAATTTGCATAAGACATTGTTAGGTTGTGTTTCATTCCTTTTGCATTGAAGGACTCAGCAAAAAAGTGGATGCATAGTCTTCTGGCAAACTCCATTTTCATATGAGATGGGTTTGTGAGGGTTTTCTTGAGGATTTCCCGAATGGTAAAATCGTGAAATTAAGGAATAAAATCAACCACTTTGTTCAACTTGAGAAAGAGTCGTTTTAGAAGTGTTTTAAAAGATTTAAGCTCTTGCTTATTCAATGTCTACACCATGGTCTAGAACGTTGGCGTTTATGCCAAATCATTTATGAGGGTCTTGACTAAGCTACTACAATTATAGTGGAGTCTATGTGCTAAGGTGGTTTCTTGAACAAGAGTGAGACTAAGGCTTGGGATTTCTTAGAAGAGTCAGTGGAAGAGACCTTACAATGGGAAACCACTAGGGATGAGAGTTTAGATGCTGGGATCAATAGCAAAAAAGAGGGGTTCATGTGGTAGCAGATACCACGTACATTGACATCAGATTTGCCACCCTTGAAAACTTGTTGAAGGGTTTTATGTTGTCTTGAGAATCAACCAACTTTCCCCTTCGCTAGATGTTCTTAATGTCAGTCCACCAATCACTTTGTAAGTGCTTACCTCCTATTTGCTCAACAATAGGCTACAGGCTAAGAGCAACGTCAAGTGAATGCGGCCTTCTAAAGGCTAAAATTTGATCTCTAATCTCCTACTTACAATCCATTGTTGGCCCAAGCACCCCAATTTCTCATGGATCGAGACTAATGCCCTAATGCCCAACAATCAAGGTGGGTGTATTCATGAAAACTCCTCCTCTTTGGCATATCAAAAGGCACATTTCCAAGGAGCATACAATGCCCCTAGGGGGACTTCCTCCTCAACCACATATAGCTCAATCATATCCCCTTCATAGTAATAGTGAATTGGATAAAGTGAACAACAAAGCTAATGACATGGAGAGGATGATTAGAGAACTTAAAGAGCCAAATGAGAGAATGATGAAGACAATGAGTGAACGATTTACATAATTAGCAATGTCTAATAGGGAGAAAGGAGTTTTTTCTAGTCAACTAAAGGACAACCCAAGAGGTGGAGGATTCTCCTCTTCATTTTACCCTAGTGATTTTCAAAAACTAAATGTCGTAATTTCTCTATGGTCGGGCAAAAAGGTTAACACCCATGTGTGTGAGCAAAATGAGAATCATTCCACTTTCCCCATCATCATTTCTACTTCCTCTTCAAAGTGGCAATGTGCCTCCCTCCCTAATGGCTTCAATTCCATCTAAGAAGGTAGATGACCGTAAGGAGGGCAAGTCAATCCATGATTGTACCTCTCCTAGGGATGCTCCTACTCCTTCCCCTTGTGTTTCTAAGCCCTCACCTCCTTTCCCTAATCAATTGAACGGGAAGAATGTGCAATCTCATGTTGATAAGATTAGATAGACTTTCTCCCAAGTGAAGATCAACTTCCCCCTACTTGATATGATACAACAAATGCCCCTTATGCTCATTTTCTTAAAGATTTGTGCACCACTAATAGAGCTACTAATGTCCCCAAGAGGGAATTTTTTGCCTCTGAGCTCAATTATTTCAAACCAAGTGCCTCTTAAGCACACGGATCTGGGGTGGCCAACAATCTTGATTGTGATTGACAATCACAACGTTCACCAGGCCTTTCCTGACTTGGGTGCCAGTATTAACCTCTTACCCTTCACGGTGTATAAGGGGTTGGGTTTAAGGGAGCTAAAACTTACAAAAATGGTCCTTCAATTGGCAAACCATTCCACTAGGCTTCCTAGAGGGATGGTTGAGGATGCGTTGATTAAAGTGAGAGAATTCATATTTTCGGCTGATTTTATAGTTATAGAGACCAAGTTTGTGATGAATCCTAAAAATAAAATACCAGTCATCCTTGGTCAACAATTCCTTTCTAATGTGCTCATTGATTGTAGGGATGGGAAAATGAAATTGACATTTAGAAACATGATAATGGAATTGAATGTATTCAAACTCCAAAAGTAACCAATGGGATTTGAGGATATTGAGCACCATACCCTTAATTGGGTGGTTGACTTTTCACTGGGAGGAGTATAGCTTGATTATGAAGAAGAGTTAATGTCATGTGTGTATGCGTCATTTTGTGTGGAGTATGAATCCGAATTTGATACATTTGCATTTGAGGAACAATGTGATGACTCGTTACATGCATCAATTCTTGCATCCTTCTCTTCTATTACTTTCCATCTCATGAGGCACCTCTTAGTGTGTCGTCATCCTCCTCTCTTGAACTGAAGCCCCTTCTCAACATGCTCAAGTATGCATTCTTGTGTCCGAATGAAACTTTTCCCGTGATAATTGCTAATGATTTGAATTCAGATCAAGAAACTCAAGTCCTAGACTTGCTAAGGGAAAACCAAGAAGCGTTAGGATGGAACTTAGGAGATATTCATAGTAGTAGCCCTACCATAGTGCAACATCGAATACATCTTGAGGACAATGCCAAACCTTACACGGATAGACAAAGAAGATTGAACCCCACCTTCAACAAGTGGTAAAGAAAGAAATCCTAGAATGGTTGGATCATGATATTATTTACCCCATCTCGGATAGTGAGTGGGTGAATCCCGTCCAAGTTCTTCCTAAAAAAACCGATATCACTGTGGTCAAGAACAACAATGATGAGCTTCTCCCTACGAGAATCCGATCCAGGTGGAGGGTATACATCAACTATAGAAAGTTGAACTCTGACACTAGAAATGATCACTTTCTCTTGCATTTCTTGGATCAAATATTAGAGAGGTTAGCCGGATGGGCTTTCTATTTCTTTCTTGATCGGTATTTTGGCTATGCCCAAATCCTTATTGGCCCCGAAGACCAAGAAAAGGCTACATTCACATGCCTTTTTGGCACTTATGCCTTTAGGAAGATACCTTTTGGTCTTTGCAACACCTCAGCTACCTTCCAAAGGTACATGATCTCTAGCTTTTTCGATTTAGTCGACCAATGCCTTGAGATTTTCATGGATGACTTCTTCGTATATGGAGACTCTTTTGAGGATTACTTAAGTAACTTCAGAAAAGTTTTAAGAAGCTATTAGGATAAGCATTTGACTCTTAATTGGAACAAATCCCATTTCATTGTCAAGAAGGGGATTGTCTTGGACCATATTTTCTCTAGTGAGGGTATAGAGTTAGATAAAGCAAAAGTGGATTTAATATAAACCTCCCCCTTGCACTTGTGTGAAGGATATGAGATCTTCTCTTGGGCATGCTGATTTTAACTAGAGATTTATTAAGGACTTTAGCAAGATTGCTAAGCCCTTGTCCTTACTCCTAGCCAAGGACATGACTTTCCACTTTTCCAAGGAGTGTAAAGTGGCATTTGCGAAGCTCAAAGAGACATTGACCATGACCCCTATCTTGCATCCTCCCTTTTAGGGAGAATCTTTTGAACTTATGTGTGATGCATCAGACTATGTAGTTGGGGTGGTTCTAGGATAAAGAATTGATAAGAAACCCTATGTAATTTACTATGCTAGCCATACCTTGAATGAGGCGCAAGTGAATTACACAGTGACTGAAAAGGAGTTCTTCGCAGTACTTTTGGATTAGAAAACTTTAGACCTTACCTCATAGGGTCTCATGCTATTATTTTCACCGACCTTGCCATCTTTTGAAACATCTGATGGAAAAGAAAGATGCTAGGTTAATTAGAAGGATTATGCTCTTATAAGAATTTGATTGTGAGATCAAGGATATGTAGGGTTTTGAGAACCCAGTAGCAAACCATTTATCTAGGATAGTGACCAGTGATGCAAGTGAATCCTCTATCTATTATCGCTTCCTCGATAAGAAACTATTTAGGGCTCAAGTGAAGCCATGGTTTGCTGACATAGTGAATTATTTGGTGATAGGGGAAATGCCTAGGGCTTAGAGCAAGGATGAAAAGGCCTGTTTTCTTTTCATAGTCCTATTCTTTATATGGGATGACCCTTACTTGTTTAAATATTATCTAGACTAGATTATTAGAAGATTTGTCCCTAATGAGCAAATCCATAGTGTTATCTCTCTTTGCCCCATCAATCTTGTGGAAGACATTTTAGTGGAAGAAAGACCGCGACCAAAGTTCTTCAAAGTGGGTATTGGTCTACCCTATTTAGAGATGCCCATGAGTATTACAAAAAGTGCTTGCATTATCAACAGATGGACAAGATATGTAGAAAAGACATGATGTCACTCATGACCATCATTATTATTGACATATTTGATGTATGGGGCATAGATTTTATGGGTCCATTTCCAAATTCGTTTAGGAATGAGTAGATTCTCTTATGTATGGCCTATGTGTCAAAATGGGTGGAGGCCATCCCCATAAGGACAAAAGAGTCCAAGATGATTGTAAGATTCTTATGAGAAAATATTTTTGCTAGGCATGGTATGCCTAGGGCAATCATTAGCGATCAAGGGACCCATTTCAACAATAGGTCCTTTGATGCGCTACTTAAGAGGTATTTCATCCTTCACTGTCTTGCAACCCCTTACCATAATGAATGGTCAAGTAAAGATGTCTAATGGGAAAATCGAACAAATCCTCAAAAAGATCATGAGCAGGAATAGGAAAGATTGGATGGATAAACTGATAGATGCACTGTGGGCCTATCGAACAGCCTTCAAAACCCCCAGGCATGTTGCCTTATAGGGTGGTTTTCGGGCATCCATGCCACCTTCATGTTGAGCTTGAGCATTGGGTTTGGTGGGCGATTCAGTCTCCTAACTTTGACTTGACAATTACCGGTAAGGAAAGGAAACCTAGTTTGAATGAATTGGAAGAAATTAGACGAGATGTATTTGATAACACTTATTTAAGAAAAGAACAAGCTAAAATCTTCAATGATAAACTCATGTATAGAAAATAATTCTCTCCCGGCCAAAAAGTGCTCCTATATGACTCCTTCCTTCATTTTTTCCTAGGGAAGTTTAGTCTAGGTAGATTGGTCCCTATATTGTGGTAAAGGCGTTCCCTCACGAAGTTATTGAAATTAGGAATCTCGCTAAGGATCAGATATTCAAGGTGAATGGGCACCAATTGAAGCCCTTGTTAGAATGATTGAGTAGGGAGAACGTGAAGTGTCTCCTTCTCCATGAACCTTTTCCCTCCAAGTAGTCAAGTTCTCCAGTCTTTGTACAATTATGCATAATGTATATAGGTGTGGTGAGTTTTTGAAAGAAAAAAGAGCAAGAAAAGTCAGAAAAGTCAAGGAAAATTTTGGGAAAAAATTTGAAAAAATAAAAAAGCAAAAAAAATGATGAGAAAATGAGAGAAAAAAAAGGAAAGAGAATAAATTGTGTAAGAGAAGAAAGAAATGAAAGAAGCTCCAAGAAAAAAAAGGGAAAAAATTGAGTGAGATGAAAAGAGCTGAAAGTAGGAAGAAGCAAAGCAATGAGGTGACGGACAGAGCAAGGGGCACACTCGTGCCAGAGCTATTCGGAAAAAATAGCGGACAGAGAATTGCCGGGGGCCCCGCGGCGAGGGGCACGATTGTTCTACTTTTGAACTACCTTCACCCGATGATTTTAGCCTTTTCTTTTCATTTCTTCATCTTCTTCCTCCCAATTTCTCTCTCTACACAACTCCATCTTTCTCTAACCCTTATTCCTCTCTTATTCCCCGCTCAAATCCTTACCAAGTTCCTCAAATTTTTCATAAATTTCATAACCTTCTCCTACATTCTTCCCGAGTCCACCACAATATCTCTCAAATCTACCCTCTTTCATCCCCAACCTGCTCACTTTTTCTCTACAAGACCCTCACCTCCATCGTTGAGGTTGAACATGCAGAGAACGAATGCTTGCCTCTTGTCTTCATCCTTGTACTAAAGAAGCTTGATTTTGCACTCAATTTGACCAAATGAGAAAAAAAAGGGTTGGTGAATCTTCCAAGGCTCCTTTTTCACCCGAGAAATCCCCTAAGGCTTCCTCATCTCTCCAAGTACCTTCAAGAACAAAAGGTACTAAAGATGCTTATCCATTGATTCTCCACTCTAGCACAAGGGGTTTAATTTTTGTAAATGAAGAACACAAGGTGAAATATGTGACTTTGAGTGCTAGGAAAACAAGTGAACAAAAATTTTAGCATGTTGATTCTTTAAGGGAATTGGGAATGCTTCGATGTTGTTGCTCTACTTAGCAATTTGGGTTGGATAGAGTATGTTAAGATGAGTTATGTGACTGATGATCGGTCAATTCTTGAATTTTTGAACTCTTTAAATGTTGATTGGCCTTGGTCATGCAGGGGTCAAGAGGACCTCATTTCATTTCGAATATTTAATATGGACCATAGAACGAGTTTGAGCGAGTTCAACGGGTTGCTTTGCCTTCCGGTTTATTCGAATTCATTTAGTGATGTTCCAAGTAGGTAGAAATCTGACCCTGTTTGGTTGAGCATCACATGCTCCAAAGACAAATCATACACTGAAAAGTTTTGTCGACCACGTGTTTATAACCCTAGGTGAGCCAAGACCACTGACATCAGCAATGTCAATATAAACTATTTACAATGTTTAATGGCCAATATAATATTTTGACACAATAATAGCTAAAATTTACGTAGAAAAGTGGAATTATTTCTCATTTGGTATGCCTTGATAGGTACCCAAGCGAATACTAGGGTAGTCATCATCTGCCACTTAGTTAAAGTGGCTAAAACGACTCATGAGAATGTGATCGGTGTAGGAGGCACCATCACCACAACTGCCCAAGCCGTGGGCGATGGGGGAAAATTTGGCCCTCTTGAGCCTTACTTTTTGGGCGAGAACCTTGATATAACCACTGTAGCCCACATGACCATAATCGACACAAAGGGAGGTATCAACAAATACCCCCACCATAAACAAGTGCTATCATCCTTCCCGATGTGGCCCAAACCACCATTTCCAAAAAAGAAGTTGGAATTATGATAGAGTTAATGTGAAAGATGTGGTGTTGCTAGAAGATAGGGATGAGAATGATAAGGACAATGAAGAAAATAGTGAGGACGATGAAGATGAAGGTGCAGAAGAGAGGCATGAGGCCCACCAACCTGGAGGAGCCCAAGGTGAGGATGACCTAACACAACAACCACAACCTCAATCATAACCCTAACAACCCTACTTTGGGAAGGGAGGATCCTCTTCTACACCTCAAATTTCATTTGATTCAACTTTTCTCTGATCTTTCTCCGACCTCCAAGTGGAGGTCACCTATCTTCGAGAAGGTTATAATAAAGTACATCATGATATTCATCAGATGTCCGGACATATGGATTCTATTAAGAATGGAGTGATGTACTTTAGGGGGTTTGTGGAGCGTCAGGAGAAAAGGGAGATGCGGCATATCCACTGAGAGGAGGAGCGGGCTATGAGAAAGGCTTAACATTATGAGGAGAGGAGGCTGATCAATGAGCTTCTATGGCAATAATTTGAGGCTATCCACTAATTGGAGCAACAATTTCATCCTTTACTGGGTGACCAAGGGAGCTTGTCGACGTTCATGCTATTCTCACTGCATTTTTGGCCAGCACCTGGGCCCAATAAGGCTCAGTGATTATGGGTTGTATCCCCTACCCCTCCCTTACTCTTCATTGCATATTATATTTTGAGGGTTATCTCATTTAGTTTAGGTGGTCGCATGAGTGCTTATTTTCTCTCCCCCTCCCTTATTTTTGTCATGTTGTGGTTATGAAGGCCATTTGAGGAGTTTTTGGTTGTAATTGGCTAAATGATTGTGATGATACATGGATGTTGTGATGGCAAAATCCACATGTGGTGGATTTGAGTGCATGTTTAATGGGCTCTGAGGAGCATAAACAATGTACATAATTGCATGTAAAATAGTTATGCATTTGCATTGTATATATGAAGCTATGTTTAACCATTTCCATTGTCTTCAAGGTACTCCTCCTTCTACCTTGTATATACTTTTTCTTTTTCCCCTTCTCTTTTTCCTTGTCTTTTTCTTTCCTTGTTAGGGTGCTTTAGTTCCCACAATGAGGACATTGTGCACGTTAAGTGTAGGGGTGAGAAAGCCTTCTTCCATGATTTTTGAAAAGAAAAAAAAAAGAGAATTTTTTTTTCGAGAACTCAAAAAGAGTTTCTATTTTCTTGTAAATAGAGAGTTTAGGGGGAAAATGTGGGACTTTTATTAGAATGACCTCTTTTCGCTTTGGATTCAAGTAGCACATAATTAGGGGGATATGATGGACAAAACGTCGAAGTACTTGACAATACATGCTTAGTTGACCCAATAGGTGAGAGTAGGCATGATAGATGGACTCGTAAGGGTTTTGAGCCTGATTAGATCGTGTCAACACTCACAGTCATCTATATCCTTTCATAAGAGGCTCACTTAAAATTATCACTCTCTAGAATTTGATTTAGCTCTCTTTGAAACTACATATGCATTTGCATGATTGATGAGAGAAAAGAGGCATTATTTGTTCGTGATTGTAGCCACATTAGCCAAAAAGTCACCCTTGTGCATAATTGTATCCCTTGTTGCCCCTGTTGAGCCTTACTTATTGCTATTCTTGTTGTGACCCACTCTATTAGCCTTTAGCCTCAAACATCATCCCCACCTAAATCAAGACTAATGAGTATCACTATGATTAGGGGTTGGGAAATGATATAAGGGGTGTATTTAGTGCTGTATATGAAAAGGAAAGGGTGAAATATGGGGATTCACTTGAGACTTTGCAAAATTGAGAAGAAGTTATTTGAATAAAAACCTTCTTGCCAAGTGTCCTTTGTTTTGGGGAAAAAAAAAGGAAAAAAAGAGAAACAAATGATGAAATATAAGAAAGCAAAAATGAGAAA
The DNA here is from genome assembly GCA_029747015.1 of Carnegiea gigantea. NCBI lineage: Eukaryota > Viridiplantae > Streptophyta > Magnoliopsida > Caryophyllales > Cactaceae > Carnegiea > Carnegiea gigantea. The sequence continues at coordinate 35,992 of JAKOGI010002068.1, forward strand.
AAGGTTTGTAGTTTTGTTTTTAAAAAAAAATAAAAAGAGAGAGAAGAAAAGAAGAAAAGGAAATAAAAGTCTTGGCATTGATGGTTTATGAGATATCTAGAGTACTCAAGTCATCATCTCACGTTACAAGTTAGGCTGTGATTGTAAGGGATATGTATTGATGTGGTGAATAAGATAACTCATTAGTGTGGCTAGTTAACTCCTCATTACCAAGATGTTATCCCTTCCTCAACCCTTAGCCTAGCCCCGTTACAACCTCTAAAAAGTCCTCTTGATCATCAAAGTGCATGTGCAACTATGTGGTGGAGAATGAGAACAAAACCAAGCTTATAGCAGAGTGTATTTTTGGTGATGAGCATGAGTGCAACCATGTCATTGACTTAAACACTTGAGAGAAGTGCTCCACATGACTTAAAGTCAGTTGACTATAGCTTACTCATCATTAAAAAGGGTTGGAATGAAAGCATGGTTGCTAGTTAGGAGGACCAACAACCTTGATTATGCACCCTATGCATGTGTTGTGTGACTCTTAGTGATTAGGATGAGTTGTTCACCTAAGGAATGCATGATTACCCCTTTTGATGTTGCATTGCAAGGAATTATGAAAACCTCAAAAGGCGTTTTCCCTTTTCCTTTCTCTCTTTTCTTTTTCTCCTTCAAAGACTTGTGGGTTTGTTTTCCATAAACCCTCATGAGACTACACTTGTCCACTTGGGGGATCAAGGGGTTCAACGGGCTTGTTGCATATGCTAAATGTAACTATTACACCTATGAAAAGGTGATCTCCTCATGTTTAACTCGAAGATAAGCAAAATCTAAGTGTGGGTGTATTTATTCGGTTCTCAATCGGGCAAAGTTTTGACCCTCATTACATTAGATTTTAGCTCACAAATAATCTTTGAATTAGCTAATTAATGGTCATTTATGTTTTGTAGTTATAAGTGAGAGAAAAAAATCCACTTGGAGCAAAGCCCAACCCATTTTGAAGCCTAGTTAAGAGGGAGTGCCAAATCCAGCAAGGGAGCGCCAAATTTAGCAAGGACGTGCCACGAAACAGGGTAAAAAAAGAAATTTAGATAGAAATTTGGCACAGGGGCACCGTGTTACGTGCCACGACTGTGCCGCCTATGCTTTGCCTTTTTTTTTTTATAGTGATCATATAAGGGTTTTAAAAGGGGATTTTGGGCTTTTTTTTTTTCGGGGGCTTAGGTTGGCAGCAATTTTTTCTCTAGCTTAGTGTTGTGAACTCTCTCTTACCTCCATTAATGAAAACCTTCAAAGTTTGAGCCTTGGATTAAACTTATTGTAGATTCCTTGTTTCTTCTTTTCATTATTGCATAATCTCATTTTTCTCTCTCCTAAATTCCTCAAAAGATTCTACTTTTAAGAACCCTTAATTCTCCCCAAATATGGGTTTGGTGCATTAGGGATTGTGGGGAGATTTAGGTTTTAATCCTATAGGATTTGAGACCTAAATCGACCTCTCAAAACTCAAACATCTCTTCTTTTGATTTTCGTTCTTCTATTTTGATCATCAACACCATTAGGATAGATCAAGTTCTTAAAACTTAAAAAAACATTACTAGAGGAGCTAATCATGACTTGGTGATGGCTTTTAATAATTGACCTTGATCATTAATGGATGTAAAAATATAAGTGATCTTCTTTCCTTTACCTTTTTCTTGTACTAGTTAGGGTTAATAGTGGCTTAGTTTAGGTTCTTCTTTTCTGGGGTGATCTTTTGAGGAATGTTGGTGTATTCATGGTGGTCATATCATGTCACGGGCCATGTCAAGCCCCGATCACCCATTTTTATGTGCTATGTGTTTTTCAATGTGCTTAGTGAACGATAGCTAGGTTAGTTTAGTATCCATTGCTGTTATTTGCTTTGAAACTTCATTGATATGAAAAGTAGATTAAAATTGCATGTTAGAATAGTTTATTATAGTGAAACTTGAAACTACAATCTCAATTCAGTCAATCTTAAGTTCATCACAAATCATCCCTGAGGATGACCTTTAACCTTTTCGCACCACCTAAAGAACACTATTAACAAGCAAAATGAATCTGTTAGGGCTAACATCAAATAGGCAAGAATCTGATACCACTGTAGGATTATTAGGACTTACCTTGATGCAGAAGCTTTGCCCAGGTCTTACTTGCTGATTGTTATCCATGAATTAGGTGGCTACTAGAGTCACCAGTGAAGTCCACACCCTGAACTAGAATCACAAAGATGGCTAGATTAGTGTGTGAGAGAAGGCAAAGAGCATATTAGATCTAGGAAATGTTTGCTTATGAGTTATCTATCTTCCTTGATCTGATTGCCCCCATTTTATAGCAGCACAAAGCTTATAACAGAATCACAGAATTGAAGTGCCTGATTAATACTGAATTAATCACCTTATAACTGCCAAATTAATGGTGATTATGGTGTAATTATGTGTGCGATTATATAATCAAATAATCTAATGGTATTATTATGGTAATTGTTTTCATTGATTTACAAAAAGTTATTAAAGTATATTTTGTTTTTATTACTTAAGAGATTCCATTGCCCAAAAAAATAAAGAGATTATATACTTTCAGTTGTGATGGTTGTTCACTCGATTTAGCTAGTTGAATAACTTTAGAGGGGCTAAATAGGATGATGATCAAAGTTATAAAATAATCGAAATAAAAATGCGAAAAAATAAATGTGGACAAAAGATACTATTTATAGAGGTTCGGCCACACTTAGTCCGCTACCCAAGGGCACCCTTTGCTGATGGAATTTTGAACTCTTTTCTTTTATTGGGTTGGTCGATTACACACGATACATTAATCGTACAGCTGTGCGTTGATCCTATAACTCTAGTTCTCCCAACATAAGTATTGCTCCTCAACTGTACTTGGGTAGTTGGCCCTCTGACTAATCAATCCAATCCTATACAAAAAAAAAATAATAGCTATAAGATACACTTATTTAGTAAAGAACAAAATAAATATGTCAATATAAGCTCAAACTCATATCAAATTCCTCCTCTTGATTTCCAAGTGTAGCGCTTGTGTTTTCCTCTTGTGTATTTCCAAGCTTCAAATGTTCCACTATTTATAACCAGCAAAACATAGTAATTGGAGTCTTTTAAGGTAAGTAGCCGTTGTGTCACCAAATAAGAAAAAGATAATCTTCAATAGATTTCAGGCCCTTGAAGATTCATCAGTTACTTGTAAACTTTTGCAATATTCATAGCAACGGTTACATTCCAAATTTGTGGCCGATCAATCCAATCACTAAGAATAATATTTTACAACTATTTTCTATGAAAAATAGGCAAGTATCAATCACATATAATTTTAGCCAATTCAATCCATAATCTCTAAAATATACACATATAATCTTCCCAAGATAGCAAGCATTATTCCAAGGTAATATGACCTCAAATCCTATCCAAAATATCAAAAATTCAAATTTAAATTCATAAATCATCACAAATCTCCAAAGTAATTTTAGCATGCCAATATTCGCTTAAAACTATAGCACATTGGAACAATAATAATTCTAAGGTAAATCTAGTTATAATAAACATACCAATGGACCAATCAATTTTCATCTTTCATCAGGAGATATTAATGAACACATTGTGAGCTTAAGGAAAGCTAATAATGGTAATTATTTTAATTGAAAATTTGATGATTGTGATTATATTATTAAATAATCTTACGGTTCAAAATCTCAAATTTATGGAAAAATTTGAACAAGCCACGTTATTCTAACATTGCTTTTATATTATAACTAGTATGGACCCGTACTCTGCATGGTGCTTCATAAGATAGATTTTCAAAAGATATTATTAAAAATATCAACAGTCACGCTATATATAATTGAGATTAATAATTTAAAAAATCTATAGTGATAAAAGGCATAATCCAAATTTGTTAATTTAGATTAGATGTCAGCCAAAAATTAATTTTAAACAGTTGATTTCAAGAGAATAATATTTTGTGCTGGTAAAAGTTACCTTTTGTGGTAAAAGTTACCTTTTGTGACGCAATAATATATTTTAAAATATGAGTTTATTAGACACTGAAAATATAGATTCATAAAACTAGTTATCATTAAAAAATACGTTTGCTAAACACCTTTTAAGACTTTCCATAGTATTTTTTTGGCTGAGCAAATTTCATAGTACTTGGAACTTCATTTTTTTTTTTTTTTTGCAGATAGTATTTGGAACTTTAGGTAATGTAATTTGTTATAAAAACATAAACACCAAAATAAGTACAACGGATGAGACAATCATGTCATATTCGGAAGGAAAATCAAATTAAATAAAAAAAGAGATCGAGGGAAAGGAGATAGAGATGAACCAAGAGCGGTATAACAAATTAAATTCATCATGACACAATTCAACGTTCAAAAATTTTGACCATAGTAAATATTCATTTAACAACTTGCTAAATGTAGAAGTGGAAATACTAACAATATGCTAATCCTTATTTTATAATTAAGCTTAGAAAATTGATACACAAACCTTGCAAGATACACATTGGCCAGAATATACCCAATAAAATGCAAAATTATCAAGTTCTACTTTTTTCCTGATTATTCGTTGGGTATAACCCTAAATAAAAATGTCCTGTGCAAATTACAAACACACACCTAAATTGATTGCTAATACAAAAGAATATAGATCTCCGCTAGATGTTAACAAACAGCTTATGCTTCCTACCTCGGCTGACCTTATGTGTATTGATCTAAACTGGTAAGACTGAAAATTAGAATCTCAATAAAGACATCCTAATCAATCTTGCTGTGTGTTTTTATGCTATTTTCTCAATTTCTTGTGATTTTTTCAATAGCTTGATTTTTGTCCCCAACACCATGTTTTTTTTCCACAAGTAAGACTTCTCAAGTAATTACCATTGGAGTAGTAGAAATTGAAGTTCCACTCTTAAGTCAGCATCTCCAAAAAGTCCATGCTTATTGCTTCTCCTCTAAGAAGATAGGAAACCTTATAATCCATAAAAAATTTAGATCATGAGGACATACTATCCCATAAAGATAAATACATCTTGCTTGCTCCAAATAAATTATGAAATTGTGAAAAAAATATAAAGCTTCTCATGCCTTCTTTGATTTATTTCCAAAGCTCTTAATTAGGTAAAATGCATAAGAAATAGGCATGATCAACTAATTAAAACATATAAGATATATAAATTAGCTTTCTAAGTCATTGAATTTTTAAAAATTTACTAATCGAGAAGTTGGCTTATCATTGAGAATTTGTTTTTTGTATAAATTATGCCTTAGAAAAAAATAGTTATGTGTTTTCTCTATTGATGTCAAAATGTAAATAAAGGTCAAAATGTAAATAAAGGTCAAAATGAAGCAACAGAAAAACCAATAGAAAAGTGGGAGGAACATTGGAAAGAAAAAAAAAAAAACATTGAATAGTATGATGGGTAACCTGTAATTATAGTAGGAGCTATATGTATTTGGGTGCATTTTAAGCAGGGGAGAAAACTCTATATATTTACCACATTAATAACTATAGTTTCATATGCTGTCAACTTCTTATCTCCTATGTTTAAACTTTTCGTTGATCGATCGTGTACTACATCTACGTGTAGCATATTGAATATATATTCAAACCTGTAGATTTCAGCTCACACATATTATCTAAACAAAGATTTATAACTTGTCGTGTTCAATTAGATAAACAATGCCCGACAAATAACCCCAAAGCAATATAAATCAAAGAAAAGTAAGCACAAAACTAAACTCATAAAAAAGTGAAGCTTACATAACAACACACAGTCACCTCAAATAACACAAACGTGATCCAAATTCACACGTTTGACAGCACGAATCGAGAGGGGACTAAAGTGACTTTTCAATGTTGCCAGCTTGAAGATCATAGAGATATTAAATAATGGATAAGCACATGAATCTTTGAATTGATTCTTCTAATTTTCGAACAATTGCCAACTTCAATTACCTACATCAACCAACCCAAAATTATTAAAAATCAATGAATCCAATAAAAAATGTTGAGAAAAGTAGAAGTGAGAGAAAATTAGATCGAGAATAAATTGTGAAGGACTAGGGGTTGAAAAATGAGGTTAAATCTTTCGTTTCCATTTTGGTGAAATGTGAATGCTTCTAATCACTTCGCTTGTTGTTCGCTCCCAAAAAAAAAAGGTGCATGCTTTTGCATAAATTATGTGGATATATAAACAGCGAGAATGGCATGGAGATTAGCACATATACTTCTTTGTTTTGTTTTCAGATAGAGAGAATCATATAGATTAACACCTTTTTTATTTTGTAAGATGACCATGGTAAATTTTTTATGATAAATTATATAGCGAGAGAATCATTGGGAGATTCGTATAGATTGACACAAGTTACATAAACAAATTAATGTGTTTTGACAACGACTATCTTTTAACTATCTTTTAAATAAGTTACATAAACAAAAATTTAAGTAGCTGGTTCCAAGCAATCGCCATCAAAACCGCCAAGTACAGATTAAGAGTCATTTCAAGTACTATATGTTCGTCCACAACTTGCCGACAACTAAACTTTGGAGATAATATGCCAATTAGCAGTCCGTATTTCTTGTGAAAGTTTATATTATTCCTTATTAAAAGTTTCTTGTTACTTATGTGTCTACGAATGCAGTTGTTCCTTCATAAATTTGAAGACTCCTTTAGGCGTACGTAAATTAAGTAAATTAATTCATGATTTTCGAATTATATCAGAGATTAACGAATCTTTAAAGAAGTATATATGTTAAAATAGACATTTTCATTTACCCCATCGAAGTTTTAATAAATATTTTTTACATCCATGATCTTTTCGAATTATTTACCCTTTTCACCTTTGCATCAACGCATCAAAAACTCCCAAATTACAAAAACATCTTTCATGCCCCTGAAATAGGCTTGATTAGTTAATAACATGGTAAAATCATAGTTTGAGAAAACTAATTGATGGGCTTTAATGACAAAGATGTTGGTTTTCTCATCCGAACGTGGCCAACAATTGGACAATTGAAGAAAGAGATATGAAACAGAAATTTATCCTGAAAAGTGCAGGAAAGTTCAAACCACACTACAAGTAGCGTTGATAGGTTCACCGGACCATGGCGACCATACCTACGGTGTTGATGATTGGTGTTGTTGCCACTATTGGTTGCATTCGCCTAATCGAAGATTGAGAGAATCAGATCAGTGTTAAATTAAGATTCAAACAAGTAAAGGAGAGAGGGTAGGGGAAAAAAAATTTATAAACCTGAAGAGCATTTTTATATTTTGGGGGTACATAGCACTTTGATGCAAATGTAAAAGGGGTAGATAATAACTTGGCAAAGATAGCGCTTAATGAAAATACCTCAGTCAAATTATGTTCCATTACATACAAAAAAGCCACATGCCTAGAATACATTGAGAATCTAAAGAAGATAGAGACAATAAAAAAGGACATGAATAATAAAAATAGGTGTTATCCCCTTGAAATGGACCATACTTAGCTTACACGAAACAACCTAACTAGATATATAGTACATAATTTGTTTAGTTAGTCCATTTCCGTCATGGTCCAAATACTTTTTTTTCTTTGAATATGTTGTATATTGAGTATAGCTATTGTACTTCTATCCTGTGTTTTATGTCAATGTTGCATTGATGTGTTTATTTTTAGTGGGGAAGGGGCGGGGGGGGGGGGGTTTATAGAGGAGGCCCTTTGAGGATTGCAACCCCCCCCCCCCCAAAAAAAAAAAAAGCAACTGAAACGTTTCTTTGAAATACGGTACCTTTTTTTTATAAAGTTCCAGGGCATAATGATATGTTTGGCAGAGCAAAAGAGGTCAGAGAAAGGCCCCAAAAGCCCTTTTTTCCCCTAAAAAGAGCAAAATAGTAATTATGCTTACCCAGGGGCCGTTTTTTTTACAACACCAATTCTAGGGCATGCATAAAAATGATAGACTTCCATTTGGCAACCATACTAATTAAGATACAGTATGTTTGTTGGTAACTGGGCAAAGTAACTCTTTGAAAAATAAAAAGAGAATACAACAATAATGTTGATCTAGATGATCTATTGTAAGATTCATGCACTATGTTTCAGTGTTCACAGTAGGCTACGCAGATTGTATGTAGAGGTGGTATGGATGCAGAAGTTGGGTGTGTGTGTCAGAGCATCAGAGTTACAAGAAAGGTTTGACTAAAATAAGTGAGAATGTATCTTAAAGCAGTGATGGTAGAGTTAGTGTAGTTTTATTCTCAAAATATCAATTTTGTTCCTTTTAATTGGAAGATTTTTGAACTTGGCCAAATATTGCATTGGTAAGAAAAGTTGTTAAACTAAATGCAATGATTTTTCTCACATTAATGGTGTGTTTGGCAGAGTTGAAAATCATTTTCCTAAAAAATAATTTTCCATGTACAATGATTTTTCAAGTAAAATAATTTTCAACTTACATTTTCAGTTGTTTGGTAAAATAAAAAATGAACTTTCTAGATAATGAGTTTGATTAGCAAAAAAGCTAAAAATAATTTTTCTTAATCTTTGAACCATATGTCAAGAAAAGAGACACGGAATAGAGAAAGAGTGTAAGAATTCAAGAAATGTAAAAATCAACTTACACTATATTCAAAGTGAAAATATTTTCCTTCATTCTAAGGAAAATAATTTTCCCCAGGAAACGAATTTTCCCTCTTTGTTTTAGCAAATAGCGTAAAATGAGAAAATTATTTTTCAGAACAATGCTCTTCATCTCTACCAAACACACCCTAAAAGTGATGTCTTTTCTTTTGAATTATTATAAGATTTTGTACTATACTAATTATACATTCATATTTTACAGTAAATTATGATGAAATTCCAATATCCTTTGTATTTTGAATGGTTTAACTAATTGGTGATTCATGTGTAATTTATATGAGCAACATATGTCAAGATTACATCGGTCTAGAATGTTAGGTACAAATTGAATCTCAGATCCTTTATCAAAAGATTTGGTTAATGTACTTCTTACCTCTAATAATGGGGGGAAAAAAAAATGCAATTCAACTACCAGATTGATCGAGAAATTCTCGTCTAGTTACTTAAGGTGTTTTATCATTAGGAACTAAGTGTTGACTATTATGAGATACTCATGTTGCTAAATCAGCCATTATTATCTCGTTCTTATCTTCGCCAAAGATATTACTTCTAGATCAGTTGCTATTTGTCATTTGAACGTCCAAAGATGCATTCCTTCATACACTTTGATTACCACATTTTATTGGCAATATAAGAAGCCACACATATTTAGTAGAAATTAGCATCCTTAGCTGGCATTGTCTCATTATTTTAGCATCTTTTACTGTAAAATTCCTTGATGTTGTTTTTTTTTTTTTTCGTTTTTTGTTGGCAGTACATTAATCACCTCTTTCACTATACGTGAATGATATAAATTTTTGATCGATAGTTGAAACATTTTGTTTCTTTCTTAATAGAAATATCATTGACTATCTACATAAATTCTATTTTCATACATTCCAATCTTATGAAAGCTCCATTTGTAGCCCAAATTGAAATTGTTTTTTATCCTCCTTTCGGCACCTTTCGTTAGTGTAGTCTATTCACATGCGGAATGGTTTGAGCACAAAAATCCTTTTTTCAATCTACTACCTGCTACGTTTCCTCTTAAACAAGATATTTTTGTATGAAATTTTTAAAGATATTATAAAACTTGCTTTAGGCAACAAAAAGAGGTGGTGGTCAAAGCAACAGTGCAATAAACGCCAAAAATTGTACTAACAGTAAATTACAAAGCAGATCCATGGGCATGCTATGCTGATGTAGTCAAGGGCATGTCACTGCTCCAAAGGGAACAAGGGCACGAGGGACCAACGCAAAAAGACGATCACAATTATCAAAAACGACAAAACAAAAACCCAAAAAAAAAAAAAGGTATGAAAATTTGCACTCAATTTTGGCTTTGATGATGATTGCATAACTCCTCTTTTGCTCGCTTCGTCCACCTCAGCTGCCCTTTCTTAGGGCCATTAGTCCTTCCTTCCTCAGAGATGTCTTCGGGTTTTTAATTAGGTGCCCTAGCTTAAATCCGTCTCGCTTCCTGTGAAACATGTTTTGGTTAATTTTGGGTAGACATTTCGTGTCCTTTTTCACCAAGATTGTAAATATTGAGGAGTCCTCCATGTGGGGTAATTTTTTGACAGGAAGATGTAATGTTATGTGATAGTGTATTAAAAAATTAATTGAAATGTATGTATCATTTTCGATGAAAAGAATCATAGTAGGTCGTTGACATGACATCTGCTTTTTGATCGAATGCCACTTTGATAATGTAGTGAACAACTATCAATAAGTTGATCACATTACTGTACAACAAATTGACACCAAATAAGTTGCCAGTTGTTCAAGAATTAGGAGTAAATAGACATGACAACAGATATAAGGCATATTTCATCCTTATTATGATAGACAATGATAACTCTTATTCTGCAAATAGTTATATATTATACAATTAGATGTCCAATTCAATCGTTGATTATCATTGGGTTAAATAAATTTAAAAATTAAGGTAACGTATCCAACTTTCAGGAATTAAAAAGTGCAATATTCTTCTACACAGAAAGACTTGACCCCTGTTCTACACATATAAAAAAATAATAAAGAACCAACCTATAATCTAACACCCTTTCACGCATCTACTTGAGACAAAATTTACTTTCGCTATTGGTTGTAATTGTCACACACACATAGACTTGGCAAATAGGTCATTCGATTCGGGTATGGGTCGGATCAAGTTGGGGTTGGGTCATGTTCGAGTTAAATGATATTTCGGGTCATTTCGGTTTGGGTCGAGTATGGTTTGGTTCGGGTCTAGTTCGAAGTCAACTAATTTTTGGCCAAATACACTCGTCATACCAAAACAAGCAACTTTGTGGAAAATTTTGGGTCGTGCATGGTTCGATTCGGGTCAATTCGGGTTTCGGGTCCACTTTCGAACGAGCATATTTCGAGTGTCGGGTCGGGTATGGGTTCGGGTCGTTCGGTTCGGGTTTCGGGTCTCGGGTCTCGGGTCAATTTTGCCAAGTCTACATATATATATATGTGTGTGTGTGCATGCTTCCGCCTTATTATAAATCCTTAAAATGAACTGGAATTTTAGAAGGATTTTTTTTTAATTGGTAGAATTTGTTTTCCATCCTGCATCCAATCCATAATATAATAGAGTGGTTAAATTAGAGGGCTCCGTTCTCAATCAATTAGATGAAAATCTTAGAATATGATTGATAATAAGAGTTAATAAATTAATTATCTTTGACATTTCGGCACTAATTGTGGGACAACATTCCTGAATAAAATAAGCGTGCTGTGCGATGGAGGGATATGGCATCTTTGGTGTAGGACCCTACAGAGATTGGTCGGCATGCAGGCATATTTTCTCTCTCTTCCATCGAACATCAATGTGATGTGAACCTCAGGTTTCTGCATTTCTACTTTCTGCATGTAGTAATCCTACATTTTGAAATGACATCAATTTTTTTGCATAGAATGCAGTTTGCTTTGAAGAGGGAACAAATAACACAAGGAAAACCGTAAGAAAAAAAAAAAATACTCTGAAAACTAGAACAAAATTTCTTTAGAAAATGTGACGAAAGAACTATAGATTTTTTTGCATATTCTACGGACGGCAAAGAATAAAAGTGAATAATATGAGATTAGAAATCTTAAGGGTGTATATATCTTGCACATTTTGTTCAAAGATTTTACAGCAAAATTCACATTTTCCTATGTCTTTCATTAAAAGACTTGGAAGATCATCTTATTTCTATGTGATGGGTTCCTGTTGGTAAAGATTCACAACTTATTTATAGATTCTAAAGGATTCCACTAATGTGGTTGATATTAACTGCAGGAGCATAAGCTAGTCAGGAAAATATTTGCCTCCTACAATGCCGTGAATATATTATCATATATTAAAATTTAGAAATAATACCAGTAGTTTAATTATACAAGATTATTGTCCTTACAGTCTAAGCATTATACAAAAAAATATTAAATAATTGACTCTTTAATGCCTTAAAGTATGTCCAAAGAACAAAATGATCTAGGAATTGTGAAAAGAATAACTTAGCTTTCTAAGATTTTAAATGATGTATAGTTTTTTTTTTTTTTAATGACAAGAAATTTTAGAAATTATGCAACTCTATCCACCTTTTCTCCGTTTTACTTGTTCTTGTTTTCTTGGACCATCATCACCATCATCATCATTACTAGTACTCATATTATTATTATTATTATTATTATTATTATTATTATTACTACTATTAATATTACTATTACTATTATTGTTGTTGTTGTTGCTGTTACTACTAGTACTGTTGTTGTTACTACTACTACTACTACAGTAGTTCCTATACAGTGTACTCTAGATGAAAGCCAATTGTATGATTGCACTCATCTGCATACCAAGTTTCAGTACATTCTTGTTGCTGATTGTTAGCCAGCCCTAGAGAACTAGGGTTAGACAACCACTAATGCCACTTAATTGGTGGCAGTTAATAGAATCCTAAACTTATAAAAAGCGAGATTCAGGGATCTAATTTGCATTAGTTGCAAAAATTAAACCCTCGACTTAATAGCTCCGGTCTTTCTGTCACTCTAATACTGCTTCGCCATCGCTGAAGGCTTGGATTTGGGACATGAATTACAATGGTAACTTTGGTAGCCACAATTTGATCATGAACAATAGTTCATAGGCAATTTTCGGGTAATTGAATCTTTCGCTTCTGCATCTAAAGGTCAATGCTTTACTACCTACACTAACAATATAACAAATCTCTTGAGAGAAAGATTGTCTAATATTATGATAGTTTATTTACCTTTTTCCAAAGAAAAGAGATAACTTATTATGTGATTTTTTTAAGGAACATAATTATATTCAGGAAAGGAGTCTTATACAATGAGGAAAGAGTCCTGCGCTTATAAGACCCCTTTCCACTAAATATAATCGTATTCCTTAATGGATTGTACTTTGGTTCCCAATAAATAACACGTTTAAATGCTGTGTTTTCTTCCATGTGGCTGTCTACAGACTTCAACATTAGTTACTTGGGCCTTTAATTGTATACATACACGAGATCCCGTATACAATGCTCTGGGAGGTGAGAAAGTCAAGCTAGTGTTTTGTCTTTGAAAACGACTTAGGCCCTAATATCTGGCCGCTGCCTTTTCACTTTCTCTCATTTTCATGGTACGGACACAAGATAATTTCGCAAGCAATATAAACAATATGGCAGTTGGGAAATTTTTTTTTTTTTTTTGGAGGAAGGCTTGCTTATATATGCACAATTTTGATTAAGCTTTTGTTTGGTGAGACCGGATGGTTTTCATAATTTATATATTCGTTGGTAAAATTGGTATCTAGCTATTCATTGTGGATAACCAACATAGATAACCAACATATTTTGACCTATTAAGACGTTGATAGTTGCTTAATATTAGGTGTTAAAAAAAATGTGGTTGCTAAAGTTAGATATTGATTTTAAAAATTCAAGTTGATGTGGAGTGATATTATGATTTTTTTAAAAAATATAAAGTAATGAAAGATATTTTGAAACAATAACACATATAAAACAATACTTTGAAGAACCCACATCCCCAAAAAACTACTTTGAAGATTTCCTAAAAGCTAAATGTGAAGCACTGACTTTTCATTAAGGTAGTGTTTGGTTTGGGGCACAATGATTTTCCTAAAAGTAATTTTTCATGAAAAATATTTTTCAAAAGAAAATGAATTTTTATATCACATTTTCCGTCGTTTGGTGTAAATTAAGTCATTTTGTGTAGAAAAACGAAAATGTCATCTGAATTGTTTAAGTGGTAAAAAATATTAATTGAATTGTCCTAGTGGAGATAAATGTTAACAAAATAAAGGAATATTGAGCTCAAAATTAAAATTTGGATTTGAACTCTTTTTAATCTTTCGAATGCAATTGTCAAATTTCAATCCAAACCGTTTAGGTTGTTTTAGTGGTGAAAATTGTCGATTGAATTGTTCAAGTAGTGAAAATATCTACTGAATTGTCATGCAAAAAAAAAAGTCAACAGATGAAAATATGTCAAACTCAAAATATAGATTTGAGCATATTTTTCTGTTTCCTATATGATAATCAAGTTTCGATCCAAACAATTAAAATTGTTTTAGCAACAAAAAATGTCAGCTGAATTATTCAAGTGGTGGAAAGTGTTGATTAAATTGTCGCATTGGATATAAATGTAGACCAAATGAAAGAATTTTCACATCAAAATTTGGAGTTCAACTTCATTTAATATTTTCCATTGGATAGTCAAATTTTGATGAAATTGTTGAAATCAGATTTTACACCTAAATTTCGATTGATCATATAGTCCAGAGAGTTGAAGGAGGAAAATCAACTTTCTGCTTCTCACAATGGAAATCATTATACATCCTCTATTGGGGAGAAATGATTTTCCTTGAAAAATAATTTTTCACCTTTCATTGTGCCAAATAACTGAAAATTAAAAAATCGTTTTTCAAAAAAATTATTTTTCTTTCAACCAAACCCTACTTTAAAAAAATGTGAAACACTGGCTAGTATAATTACTGCCATTTCAAACACAAGCTGACTGATCCCAAATATATAGATAACTAGCAATTCAAATTCGGCGAAAAATGTCTTGGACATAGCCTTAATTGAAATATTAAAAGCTTTTAGCCTTTATTGAAATATTAAATGCTTTTTCAGAATAAAACCTCACTTACATGTATTCAATTGATTAAGTCGTCCAAACGCAAAATCAATACCCTAGTGTTCTGCCAAATTAGGATATTGTAAGGAGATTAAGTACAAAAATTTAAATTGGACCACGTTAAAATTTTTTGAATGCTGATTACCTCATATATTTAAATTTTAAAAAAAATGTATAAGACAGTTTCAAGAGATCGAGTCAATATATGGTACTAGAAAATAGTGTCGATAGTACTAGTTAAGTAGAATATCGCCCAGGGCAATAAAAACCCCATGATACAGAACAGAGCAGTTGAGTACAAAGGGGCGGTGATGGGTTGGTACTTGGTAGGGGTCGGTCAGTTTGCAAAATAAGCATTCAACTGATCGTTCTACGACCTCCCTGTACTTCACCAAGAACTCTGTTCATTACTGCAGTCTCAAACTGAACGTGCACGACTTATTTAGGTTGGTATACTTAAGCACTCATTTAATTAGAACTTTCCACTTGAATGATTTCTGTTTGGATCAATATTACGACAAGTTGTATTTGGTTTTAATAGCTTTATATTTGTGTGCTTAATTATTTTGGCTTCCATTGACTATAGTTGTAATATTTTGTGTGGGGTTAGATACGGAGCGCAATAATATTTGTCTCATTCAATATTACGTATTGTACATGTCTGATTAGGTCTGTGTATTTTGTCGATATAATTGTCATCGATCAAGGTTACAATTGATTGGGTACGATTATGTTAGGACATATAAATTTCTGTATCAATCATTGTCAAATAAATCTACTTTCGTATCAGGTTGAAATTCAGCAACATGGGCTAAATTCATTTGGGTTAGTTGTGTGTTTTAAATTTTAATCGAATCTGAAAACTAAATGCATGTACGTCAGTTTTGCTAGGCTAACCTACAGTGAGAATCATATTTTGTTTGCATAAGAAATTAAGAATACATGTATTCATATCTTAATTTAATTTTTTTTTTTTAAAGAGAGAAATAGATGCAACGCGGGACAATTGACATGCTTAACATCAATCCGTGCGAACAAAAAACGTTATTGGGTCATCAATTGGCGTAAAAAACCTGCTGACCCCCCCCCCCCCATAAAAAAGGTGTAAAAAGAAGTATTTGAGAGTTTTGTTTTTTTTTTTTTTCTTGGGTTTCATTATTAATTGTTCATCTTCTATTCCCCCACCTTCGGATCTTTTATGTTTTTTTTTGGGAGGTTTCCAATTCAAGTAAGAATTTTGGGTATATGTTATTTAAAATATAGTCAAGGTAGCTTTTGTTATTTTTCAAAGGGAAAAGGGGATCGAATTCTTCTATAACTATTGACTTTTGTAATTTTTTGATGATAATAAAAGTTATAATGTCACGCTAAAAAATATTGAATTTGAGAAGAATAATGTATATCAACTACTTCCTCTGTCCCATATTGGTAGTCAATTTTAGGAAGTACATAAAATAATTATTAAATGTATTTACATTGATTGAATGAATTTTCAACCAATATAAACAATATTGGATTCTTGGAGAAGTAAATTTTGACAAAGAGAACTTGAGAAGTAAGCACTTTTGACCATGAATATGGGACGGATGGAGTCGTTTGAAATCACAAAATTATCAGCAATTGCAATAAATTATCTGAACGTGAATGTTTACCAACTAGATATAATAGGATTTTTGAATTTAAATAGTCAGAACTTTTGGGAATTGGTTGCTTATAACTAGACCTGGCAAACCTGACTCGAGATCGAAACCTGAACTGAACGACCCGAACCCATATGCGAACCGACATCCAAAATGGGATGAACATATTTGGACCCGAATACCCAAAGTAAACTGATCCATAACCGAACAAAACCCGAACTATAGCATGAACTAAAATAACGCGCACTCGAAATGACCTGACTCAATTCAAACCTTATCCGTGGTGACCTCATGTGAAGTGAACCGATAATGGACAACCCAAACTCGAAATGAACCGTATCCGATTTAAAATCAATTCGATTCTTACCCGACTCAATTTTACTCGAATGAAACCCGAACCCGAGTACACCCAACCCGAATAAAATCTGAACTAAAGCATACACAAAGTAACTTTTTTTTGGGTTTTAGTCTTTTCTCTTTCAGGGGAAATTTTGAATTTTTCAAACTCAATTAGTTGAGTTTAGGTGAGAAAAGAAAAACAACTTAAGGGAGAATTTTTACAAATAAAATCAATTAAAAATTAAGAGGAAAAAATAAAATAGTTCACGTTTAAAATTTTGAATTTGATAGACATGTAGTAAAAATATAAGAGAAAAAATATTGTCATATTAGGAATTAAGAAAAATGAGTATAACTAACAATTCATCAAACTTATTAAGATCTAACAATCATATTTTACTACTTGGCTCACTTAATAACTTAATGCAATGCACGCTATAATTATAAATTTATAGTATCATTCAGTGACTATTGTCAAAAATTTCACATTACTAATTTACGATTTGTTAGGGAAAAACAGAGTTTTAATATTTATAAACTCCAAATGCAAGGTGTATCGTTGAGTACTTGGGATGTCGCCCGCAGGTAATTGTGTTTCCAACTAACAGGGCTAACTAAAGCGTCTCGAGTTAGGCAAAATCGAAGGGGAGAGAAAATAGAACTAAACTACTAAAGCGAAAACAAAGGGACTATGATTAGACCTAAGATGAACTAAGTAATGAAGTTAAGCCCTCACCTTCCCAAGTTACGCTAGTATTCAGAGATGGGCGGCTGCATCATTAAAACTACCCAATCCCTCTCTCAAGGGTCATGAGCTAGTCTAATTGTTCTAACCTTCTATTTTCATGGGATTAGTTTCACTAAACTACAAGATGACAACTCTTGACCTAGCTAGCGACGAGACTATTTTCATGCTCCAATTTCAACTATTCCCTCTACCCACACTAGACAATCGACCTCATCTCTCAGTATAAGTTGATTGCCCAAAAACATAGATGAAAGCTGTCTCACGCATTTCATCGAAGATTTGACAGACGTGAAAGAAAACTGTAAATTCTAGGCATAAACAAGGTAGGTTGAGGCCCAAACAAGGTTAACTAGCCATCAAGGGCTAGCCACAATCCAATCAACCAAGATTAATGACTAATTAAATACGAAAACATAAAAACCTAAACTAAACATAAACTACCAAATAAGAACATAAACATGAACAAAAGAGGAATTAATCTAAACTAGCACGAATGAAAATTAAAGGAAACACAAAATCATAATAAAAACTAAACATTCAAACTAAGCAAATCAAATACAAGAATTAAACTAACAAAATCAAAACAAGAACAAAAACGTGAAATAGAGAGAGAGAGAGAGAGAGAGAGAGAGAGAGAGAGAGAGAGAGAAACTTATGCTTGAATTGATTGAAGAATTGGAAATCCACAAGCTTGAGTCCCGAAATACAAACTACAATCCTAATCTAATCCTCCTATTGAGGTTTTTATTGGCTAAAACCTAACCTAAGCTACTCTACAAATCGCCCCAGGAGAAGCCCGAAAAAATCCATAACAAAAACGTCGAAGGAGGATTAAATAGAATTGCACGACCAAACAGCGGCCCCGGGGGGGGCATACCATGCCACATGGCACGGCTCCACCATGCCATTTTTCTGGTGCGGTGGTTCGGGCCCCCTGCTGTTCTTTCGTGCCTGTTTTTGCTATTTTTCTTCACTTTGTTCCGTCTTCGCTCCTTTTCGGGGTACTTGCTTCATTTAAACTTATTTCCTATAAAACGTAAATAAAACAAGTAAAAATCGTAAAGATTAAGTTATTATACGAGCTAAAAGAGAGTGAAAGAGGTACGTAAAATAGGACAATTTATCGCCTAATAAATACCCCCACACCTATCTTTTGCTCGTCCTCGAGCAAAATAAAAGAAAAACTAACTTAAGGACCTAACTCACTTTCGTAGGAATCACGATTGCATTTAACGTATGCAACAAGCCTTTTGAACCCCTTGACTCTCCCAAGTGGACGAGTGAGGCCTCGTGAGGGTTTGTAGAAGATATACCCACAAAATCTCATAAAGAAAAATAAAGAAAGAGAAACAACAATCGAAAAATAAAAATGGCAAAACACAAAATATACATTGGAGTAAACTGTACACAATCAGATCAACCAAAACCCCGTAGTAACTCAAGTATCAGTCTGTACACAAGCATTATATGCATTTCAAGACATATCATCCCAAAGAATGGCATTCATAC
This sequence comes from Carnegiea gigantea, assembly GCA_029747015.1. Lineage (NCBI taxonomy): Eukaryota > Viridiplantae > Streptophyta > Magnoliopsida > Caryophyllales > Cactaceae > Carnegiea > Carnegiea gigantea. Next base: position 55,004 of record JAKOGI010002068.1, read on the forward strand.
ATCACCTTTTCACCCCACGACGCATGAGAATATTGAATCCATCCTGATGCCTAGTGTGTAAGTGTATCATCACCCTAAGACTTTGAGTTACCAAAATCAAACTCAATCCCACTTAACTGACACGAGCTACCTCATTGATTTGCTAGCATGGAAAACAAGCTTACCCAGTAGCAGTATTGCCTCAAAGGGTAGCACCCAATAGCGCATACCTCAAGGGGGTATTTATCATTCCAAACTCGTTTCTCCCCCCATTTTTTTTCTTTTTCTTCTTCTTTGTCATTCAAAACTCTTGTCACGCCTCAAAGGGATACACCCAGTAGTACATGAGTTTGTTTGCTTTTGCTTTTGTTTTTGTTTTTGTTTTGAAAAAGGGGTGCAAGCACATACAAAGATAACTGTGCAGTAGACAAGTAAGAGAGTCGATCATGAAAGACTAAGAATGTAAGATAATGATAATACGCAAATCAGGACTAGATTGCAAAATTACAATAGACCGTTGAGGTTAGAACTGAGGCCTAAAATGACAGACTTGGGATGAATATCTATCATGCACATTATATTTATATACGAGTTAATAGCAAAGGTATCGGAGATCAAAGCTGATCAAAATAATACAAAACTCCCCTAAATCCCAAAAAAAGAGAAACTATCCAAAAAAGCCAAAAAAAAAAAAAGAAGAATTGAAGGATTTGCACAAAAATAAAAAATTTTCACAAAAGTAAGAATAAAAGGGGTAAATGACCCCACCCCCACACCTAAATCGTACAATGTTTTCATAGGGAGCTGAGAGTCATCACCAACCACAAGACACACAAAAACTAAGATCAAACAAAACACACATATATACAGGCTCACTCACTCAACCAAAACACAAAAACACACAAAAGTGATCATAGCCATCAACTGGCTCAATAGATTCCCAAGTATCACCTCAAAATTATCACCCCAAAAGTACAACCTAATATCCACCACTAAGCAACCTAATATCCACAAGTAAACAAAAACTAAAAGAAAGAAAATAAAAAGAAGGGAGAAGAGTGAGAACGATTACACCAGCTTGGGTATTGAATGTACCCGAACTATTTCACAAGGGCGCAAGGAGCATCAGCCACTCCTTGTCTCTCAAGATACGAGTCGTCAACTCGGATGTGGTCAACGCTCGTAAGAGCTTATCGTGCACTGCTGCATGCATCTCAGAATGGCGTGAATAAGATAACACTAGTAAGGCTGGAGCAAACAAAGTTAATGCCATCTTAAACTCATCAAATGCCATAGAAAAATCAAAATCATGATCAAAGAAAGTACTCCACATGATTTTTCTAGGCACATCCTCTAGGTATGCGCAATATGGATCAAATGAGGGATGAAACCTGCTAATATCATCAAGGGACTCATGAAATGCATGGAAGTGGGAGGAGGCACTGGGAAGGAGAGGAGATGAAATGGAAGTCGAGTCAAGTGGTTCGATACAAACTGGGTCGATATGGTCAATACTAGGTGCAGCACCAACCACAGACTATCATCACACAACTCCTCGAAAGGAGTCTCCTCAAGATGTGACTCAACCAAGATAGGTTCTTTCGATCAAGTAGAAAAATCATCCTCCAAAATAGTAACATCACCCCTATACGGCTCACCCATCTGTAACCTCGTGCACTGAGCTAAAGGGAGGGGAGAAGCATGTAAAGTCAAAGCACTGACGGTAATACTTATGGGTGTGCTAGTAGCGGATGGAGCAACAAGTGATGAAGAGGTCAAGGGAGAGTCGGGGGCTTCCTCTAGGTCAGTGTAAGGTATATCATCAACAAAACTCGACTCCAGGAGAAGGGAAGACTCGCAATCCTCATAAAGACTAACCTCTTGTCTAGTGAGGTGAGATTAGGGTCGATCTCATGCAATAGGCCGCACTCGCTCATCTCACTAACAAAGCACGCATGTTACTCGTGCAGTTTCCCTATCATGGCACTAAGTCTAGCGTGACATTCATCAGAGATATCATAATAGGGAAATGAATGCACATCATGGTCAAGAGATTGGCCAAAAAAGCAGAGCACATGAGGGTAAGAAGAGTAATGGTGATATGGGTCCCCAGCATCACCAGATTGCAATTGATGCCAAGCTAAAGACTCAAACAAATCCCACATGTCATCAGCAGCTAAAGAATGCAAACCACCACAACACATGGACTCAAGGATGGCTTGAGTCTCAGGTGTTATCCCCTCAAGCACAGCATCATATATTTCCCATTTTTCATACTCAAAAAGCATATATTGAGCACGATAATCATTCAACCCAAACAAGTAGTGCCAAAAAGGTTCATGCTCAAACTGAGGCAAATGGAAAATAACCATGTTGAATTTTTTGAAATTTATGATTTTTTAATTTTTTTCTTTTTTTTAGGGATTTTTTAAAAAAAACCCTAGCCTCAAATGCTCAAATAAACCCTGATATTGAAAAACGCCAACTCCCCGGCAACAGCGCCACAAACTTGTTAGGGAAAACAAAGTTTTAATATTTATAAATGCTAAGTGTAAGGTGTATTGTTGAGTACTTGGAGTGTCGTCCGCAGAGAGTTGCATTTCCAACGACCAGGGCTAACTAAAGCACGTCGAGCTAGGCAAAATCGAAGGGGAGAGAAAACGGAACTAAACTACTAAAGCGAAAACAAAGGGACTATGATTAGACCTAAAATGAACTAAGTAATCAAGTTAAGTCCTCACCTTCCCAAGTTACGTTAGGATTCAGAGATGGTCGGTTGTATCATTAAAACCACCCAAGCCCTCTTTCAAGGGTCATGAGCTAGTCTAATTATTCTAACATCCTATTTTCATGGGATTAGTTCAACTAAATTACAAAATTGACAACCTTTGACCTAACTAGCAACAGGATTATTTTCATATCCCAATCCCAACTATTCTCTCTACCCATACTAGACAATTGACTTCACCTCTCAACATAAGTCGATTGCCTCAAAATATGGATGAAAGCTCTCTTATGCATTTTATCGAATACTTGGCGGACGTGAAAGAAAACTCTAAATTCTAGGCATAAACAGGGTAGGGTTGAAGCCTAAACAAGGTTAATTAGCCATCAAGGGCTAGCCACAATCCAATCAACCAAAATTAACGACTAATTAAACATGAAAACACAAAAACCGAAATTAAACATAAACTAGCAAATAAGAACATAAACATGATCAAAAGAGGAATTAATCTAAACTAGCACGAATGAAAATTAAAGGAAACATAAAATCATAATAAAAACTAAACATGCAAACTAAGCAAATCAAATACAAGAATTAAACTAACAAAATCAAAACAAGAACAAAAATATGAAATAAAGAGAGAGAGAGAAAGAGAGAAACTTATATTTGAATTGATTGAAGGATTGGAAATTCGCAAGCTTAAATCCCGAAATACAAACTACAATCCTAATCTAATCTTCCTATTGAAGTTTTTATTGGCTAAAATCTAACCTAAACTACTGTAAAAATCGTCTCAGGAGAAGCCCGAAAAAATCTCGAACAAAAACATCGGAGGAGGATTAAATAGAATTGCGCGACCAAACAGCAGCCCAGGGGGCATGATCGTGCCACATGGTATGGCCCCACCGTGCCAAGGTGGGACGGCCCCACCACGCCATTTTTCTGGCATGATAGTTTGGCCCCCCTGCTGTTCCTTCTTGCCTGTTTTTGCTGTTTTTCTTCGCTTTGTCCCGTCTTCGCTCCTTTTCGGGGTACTTGCTCCATTTGAGCTTATTTCTTACAAAACGTAAATAAAACAAGTAAAAATCTTAAAGATTAAGTTATTATAAGAGTTAAAAGTGGGTGACAAAGGCACATAAAATAGGACAATTTATCACTTAGCAAATACCCGCATACATATCTTTTGCTCGTCCTCGAGCAAAATGAAAGAAAAACTAGATTAGGGACCTAACTCACTTTCGTAGAAATCATGATTGCATTTAGCATATGCAACAAGCCCTTTGGACCCCTTGTTCCCTTAAGTGGACGAGTGGGGTCTCGTGAGGGTTTGCAGAAGATATACCTGTAAAATCTCAAAAAGGAAAATAAAGAAAAGAGAAACAAAAATCGAAAAATAAAAATGACAAAACACAAAATATACATTGGGGTAAACTGTACACAGTCGGATCAACCAAAACCCCTAGTAACTCAAGTATCTGTCTGTACACAAGCATTATACGCATTTCATGATACATCATCCCAAAGAATGGCATCCAGACATCAGCTTTTCACCCCACGACGCATGAGAACATTGAATCCATTTTGTTGCCTAGTGCGTAAGTATATCATCACCCTAAGACTTTGGCTTACCAAAACTAAACTCAATCCCACTTAACTGGCATGCGCTACCTTGTTGATTTGCTAGCATGAAAAACAAGCTTCCCCAGTAGCCGTATTGCCTCAAAGGGAAGTACCCAGTAGCGCATGTCTCAAAGGGATACCTGTCATTCCAAACTCTTTTCTCCCCCCTTTTCTTTTTCTTCTTCTTTGTCATTCCAAACTCTTGTCACGCCTCAAAGAGATACACTCAGTAGCGCATGAGTTTGTTTATTTTTGTTTTTGTTTCTGTTTTTGAAAAAGCGGTGCAAGCACATACAAAGGTAACTATGCTGTAGACAAGTGGGAGAGCCAATCATGGAAGACTAAGAACGTACGATAATGATAATACATAAATCAGGACTGGATTGCAAAATTACAATGGACTTTGGGGTTAGAACTGAGACTTGAAATGACAGACTTAGGACGAATATCTATCATGCACATTATATTTATACACAAGCTAATAGCCAAGATACCAGAGATCAAGGATGATCAAAATAGTACAAAACTCTCCTAAATCCAAAAAAAAGAGAAACGATACAAAAAAAAATGAAGAATTGAAGAGTTTGCACAAAAGTAAGAATAAAAGGGGTAAACGACCCCACCCCCGCACCTAAATCTCACAATGTTCTCATTCGGAGCTGAGAGTCATCACCAACTACAAAACACATAAAAACAAAGATCAAACAAAACACACATACACACAAGCTCACTCACTCAACCAAAACACAAAAACACACAAAAGTAATCATAGCCATCAACTGGCTCAACAAATTCCCAAGTATCACCTCAAAGTGATCACCACAAAAGTACAACCTAATATCCACAACTAAGCAACCCAATATCCACAAGTAAACAAAAACTAAAAGAAAGAAAATAAAAAGAAGGGAGAAGAGTGGGAATGATTATACCATGTCAGGTACTGAATGTACCCGAACTATTCCACAAGGGGGTAAGGAGCATTAGCCACTGCTTGTCTTTCAAGATGCGAGTCGTCAACTCGGATGTAGTTAATGCTCATAAGAGCTTGTTGTGCACTGCTGCATGTATCTCAGAGTGGTGTGAATAAGAGAAAACCAGTAAGACTGGAGCAAACAAAGTTAGTGCCCTCTTAAACTCATCAAATGCCATAGAAAAATCAAAATCATGATCAGCGAAAGCATTCCACATGATTTTTCTAGGCACGTCCTCTAGGTATGTGCAATAAGGATCAAATGTGGGGTGAAACCCGCTAATATCACCTAGGAACTCATGAAATACATGTAAGTGGGAGGGGATGCTGGGGAAGGGGGGGATGAAATGGGAGTCGAGACAAGTGGTTCGCTGCAAATTAGGTCGATATGGTCAATACTAGGTACGACACCAACCACCAGACTATAATCACACAACTCCTCGAAAGGAGTCTGCTCAAGATGTGACTGAACCAAGATAGGTTCTTTCGACCAAGTAGAAAAATCAACCTCCAAAACAGTAACATCACGCCTATACGGCTCACCCATCTCTAACCTCATGTACTGAGCTAGAGGGAGGGGAGAAGTACGTAAGGTCAAAGCCTTGACGGTAGTGCCCATAGTTGTGCTAGTAGAGGATGGAGCAACAAGTGATGAAGAATTCAAGGGAGAGTCGGTGGCTTCCTCTAGGCCTATGTAAGATATATCATCAATAAGGCTCGACTCCAGGGGAGGGAAAGACTCGCAATCCTCATAGAGACTAACCTCTAGTCTAGGGGAGGTTAGATTATGGTCGATCTCATGCAATAGGTCGCACTCTCTCATCTCACTAACAAAGCGTATATGTTGCTCGTGCATTTTCCCTATCATGGAACTAAGTCTACCATGACACTCACCAAAGATATCATAATAGGGACATGAATACACACTATGGTCAAAAGATTGGCAAAAAGAGCACAGCACATGAGGATGATAATCATTCAACCTAGACAAGTAGTGCTAAAAAGGTTCATGCTCAAATTGAGGTAAATGAAAAATAGCCATCTTGAATTTTTTTTAAAATTTTTGTTTTTTAATTTTTTTTCTTTTGTTTAGCGATTTTTAAAAAAAAAAGCCTAGCCTCGAATGCTGAAATAAACCCCGACATTGAAAAACGCCAACTCCCCGTCAACGACGCTAAAAACTTGTTAGAGAAAAACAGAGTTTTAACATTTATAAATGCCAAGTGCAAGGTGTATCGTTGAGTACTTAAGGTGTCGTCTGCAGGGAGTTGTATTCCCAACTACCAGGGTTATCTAAAGCATCTCCAACTAGGCAAAATCGAAGGGAAGAGAAAATGGAACTAAACTACTAAAGCGAAAACAAAGGGACTATGATTAGACCTAAGATGAACTAAGTAATCAAGTTAAGCCCTCACCTTCCCAAGTTACACTAGTATTCAGAGATGGTCGGTTGCATCATTAAAACCACCCAAGCCCTCTCTCAAGGATCATGAGCTAGTCTAATTGTTCTAACCTCCTATTTTTATAGAATTAGTTCAACTAAACTACAAGATTGACAACCCTTGACCTAGCTAGCGATGAGACTATTTTCATGTTCTAATTCCAACTATTCTCTCCACCCATACTAGACAATCGACCTCACCTCTCAACATAAGTCGATCGTCCCAAAACACCGATGAATGCTCTCTCAAGCATTTCATCGACCATTTGACGGGCATGAAAGAAAACTCTAAATTCTAGGCATAAATAAGGTAGGGTTGAGGCCTAAACAAGGTTAATTAGCCATTAAGGGCTAGCCACAATCTAATTAACCATGATTAATGACTAATTAAACACGAAAACATAAAAACCTAGACTAAACATAAACTAGCAAATAAGAACATAAACATGAGCCAAAGAGGAATCAATCTAAACTAGCATGAATGAAAATCAAAGGAAACGCAAAATCATAACAAAAACTGAACATTCAAACTAAGCAAATCAAATACAAGAATTAAACTAACAAAATCAAAACAAGAACAAAAATGTGAAATGAAGAGAGAGAGAGAGAAAGAGAGAAACTTATGCTTGAATTGATTGAAGAATTGGAAATCCACAGGCTTTAATCCCGAAATACAAACTGCAATCCTAATCTAATCCTCCTATTAAAGTTTTTATTGGCTAAAACTTAACCTAAACTACTCAAAAAATTGCCCCAGGAGAAGCTCGAAAAAACCCCGAACAAAAATGTCGAAGGAGGACTAGACAAAATTGAGCGACCAAACAGCGGCTCGGGTGGAATGAACGTGCCACATGGCATGCCCCACCATGCCCAGTGGCACGGCCCCACTGTGCCATTTTTCTGGCGTGGTGGTTCGGCCCCCCTGCTATTCCTTCTTGCGTGTTTTCTTCGCTCTGCCCCGTCTGCGCTCCTTTTCGGGGTACTAACTCCATTTGAACTTATTTCATGCAAAACGTAAATAAAATAAGTAAAAATCCAAAAGATAGAGTTATTATATGAGCTAAAAGTGGGTGAAAGAGGTACTTAAAATAGGACAACTTATCACATAACAAATACCCCCATACTTTTCTTTTGCTCGTCCTCGAGCAAAATAAAAGAAAAACTAGCTTAAGGACCTAACTCACTTTTGTAGGAATCATAGTTGTATTTAGCGTATGCAATAATCCCTTTGAACCCCTTGGTTCCCCCAAGTGGATAAGTGGGGTTTCGTGAGGGTTTGCAGAAGATATACCCACAAAATCTCAAAAAGGAAAATAAAGAAAAGAGAAACAAAAATTGAAAAATAAAAATGACAAAACACAAAATATACATCGGGGTAAATTGTACACAATCGAATCAACCAAAACCCCTGAGTAACTCAAGTATCAGTCTGTACAGAAGCATTATATGCATTTCAGGACATATCATCTCAAAGAATGGCATCTAGACATCCGCTTTTCACCCCACGACGCATGAGAACATTAAATCCATGCTGGTGCCTAGCGTGTAAGTGTATCATCACCCTAAGACTTTGACTTACCAAAATCAAACTCAATCCCACTTAACTGACACGAGCTATCTTATTGATTTGCTAGCTTGGAAAACATACTTTCCCAGTAGCAGTATTGCTTCAAAGGGTAGCATCCAGTAGTGCATGTCCTAAAGAGGTACTTGTCATTCCAAACTCTTTTGTCCCCCCCCTTTTTCTTTTTCTTCTTCTTTGTCATTCCAAACTCTTGTCATGCGTCGAAGGGATACATCTAGTAGTGCATGAGTTTGTTTGTTTTTGTTTTTGTTTTTGTTTTTGGAAAAGGGGTGCAAGCACATGCAAAGGTAATTGTGCAGTAGACAAGTGGGAGAGCCGATCATGGAAGATTAAGAATGTAAGATAATGATAATACATAAATTAGGACTGGATTGCAAAATTACAATGGACTGTTCAGGTTAGAACTGAGGCTTAAAATGACAGACTTGGGACGAATATCTATCATGCGCATTATATTTATATACGAGCAAATAGCCAAGGTACCGGAGATCAAGGCTGATCAAAATAGTAGAAAACTCCTCTAAATCCCAAAAAAAAGAGAAACTATACAAAAAAGGGAAAAAAAAAGAAGAATTGAAGAATTTGCACAAAATAAAAAATTTTCATAAAAGTAAGAATAAAAAGGGTAAATGACCCCACTTCCACACCTAAATCAGACAATGTCCTCATTAGAAGCTGAGAGTCATCACCAACTACAAAACACATAAAAACCAAGATCAAACAAAACACACATATACACAACCTCACTCACTCAAAAAAACACAAAAACACACAAAAGTGATCATAGCTATCAACTGACTCAATAGATTCCCAAGCATCACCTCAAAATGATCACCACAAAAGTACAACTTAATATGCACAACTAAGCAACCTAATATCCACAAGTAAACAAAAACTAAAAGAAAGCAAATAAAAAGAAGGGAGAAGAGTGAGAATGATTATACCAGGTCGGATACTGAATGTACCCGAACTATTCCACAAGGGGGAAAGGAGCATCAGCCACTCCTTGTCTCTCAAGATGTGAGTCGTCAACTCGGATGTGGTCAACGCTCATAAGAGCTTGTCATACACTGCTACATGTATCTCAAAGTGATGTGAATAAGAGAACACCAGTAAGGCTGGAGCAAACAAAGTTAGTGCCCTCTTGAACTCGTGAAATGCCATAGAAAAATCAAAATCATGATCAAAGAAAGTACTCCACATGATTTTCCTTGGCACGTCCTCTAGGTATGTGCAACATAGATCAAATGAGTGGTGAAACCCGCTAATATCACCTAGGGACCCATGAAATGCATGTAAGTGGGAGGGGGCGCTGGGAAGGAGGGGGGATGAAATGGGAGTCGGGACAAGTGGTTCGGTGCAAATCGGGTCGACATGGTTAATACTAGGTACGGCATCAACCACCAGACTATCATCACACAACTCCTCGAAAGGAGTCTCCTAAAGATGTGACTTAACTAAGATAGGTTCTTTCGGCCAAGTAGGGAAATCATCCTCCAAAACAGCAACATCACCTCTATACGGCTCACCCATCACTATCTTCATGCACCAAGCTAAAGGGAGGGGCGAAGCATGTAAGGTCAAAGCACTGACGGTAGTGCCTATAGGTATGCTAGTAGAGGATGGAGCAACAAGTGATGAAGAGGTCAAGGGAGAGTTGGGGGCAAGGTATATCATCAACAAAACTCAACTCCAGGGAAAGGGAAGACTTGCAATCCTCATAGTGACTAACCTCTAGTCTAGGGGAGGCCAGATTAGGGTCGGTCTCATGTAATAGGCCGCACTCCCTCATCTCACTAACAAAGCACGTATGTTGCTCGTGCATTTTCCCCATCATGGCACTAAGTCTAGCATGATACTTATTAGAGATATAATAACAGGGACATGAATGCACATCATGGTCAAAAGATTGGCAAAAAGAGCACAGCACATGAGGGTAAGAATAATAGTGATGATATGGGTCCCTAGCATCATCAGATTGCAATTGATGCCAAGTTAGAGACTCAAACAAATCCCATATGTCATCAATAGCTAAAGAATGCAAACCACCATAACACATGGACTCAAGGATAGCTTGAGTCTCAGGTGTTATCCCCTCAACCATAGCATTGCATATTTTCTATTTTTCATACTCAAAAAGCACGTATTGAGCACGATAATCATTCAACAAAGACAAGTAGTGGCAAAAAGGCTCATGCTCAAACTGAGATAAATGGAAAATAGCCATCTTGAATTTTTTTAAAATTTTTGATTTTTTAATTTTTTTTAGGGATTTTTTCAAAAAAAGCCTAGTCTCGAATGCTCAAATAAACCCCGATATTAAAAAATCCCAACTCCCCGACAACAGCACCAAAAATTTGTTCTAGAAAAACAGAGTTTTAATATTTATAAACGCCAAGTGTAAGGCGAATCGTTGAGCACTTAGGGTGCCGTTCGCATAGAGTTGTGTTTCCAACTACCAGGGTTATCCAAAGCGTCTCGAGTTAGGCAATATCGAAGGGGAGAGAAAATAGAACTAAACTACTAAAGCAAAAACAAAGGGACTATGATTAGACCTAACATGAACTAAGTAATCAAGTTAAGCCCTCACCTTCCCAAGTTACGCTAGTATTTAGAGATGGTCGGTTGCATCATTAAAACCACCCAAGCCCTCTCTTAAGGGTCATGAGCTAGTTTAATTGTTCTAACCTCCTATTTTCATGGGATTAGTTCAATGAAACTAGAAGATTGACAACCTTTGACCTAACTAGTGACGAGACTATTTTCATGTCCCAATCCCAACTATTCTCTCTACCTACACTAGACAATCAACATTACCTCTCAGCATAGGTCGATCGCCCCAAAACATGGATGAAAGCTCTCTTAAGCATTTCGTCGAATACTTGATAGGCGTGAAAGAAAACTCTAAATTCTAGGCATAAATAAGGTAGGATTGAGGCCTAAACAAGGTTAATTAGCCATTAAAGGGTAGCTACAATCCAGTTAACCAAGATTAATGACTAATTAAACACGAAAACATAAAAACCTAAACTAAACATAAACCAGCAAATAAGAACATAAACATGAACCAAAGAGGAATTAATCTAAACTAGCGCGAATGAACATTAAAGGAAATGCAAAATCATAATAAAAACTAAACATTCAAACCAAGCAAATCAAATACAAGAATTAAACTAAGAAAATCAAAATGAGAACAAAAACATGAAATACAGAGAGCGAGAGAGAAAGAGAGAAACTTATGCATGAATTGATTGACGAATTGGAAATCCACAAGCTTGAATCCCGAAATACAAACTGGAATCCTAATCTAATCTTTTTATTGAGGTTTTTATTGGCTAAAACCTAACCTAAACAACCCTAAAAATTGCCCCAGGAGAAGCCTGAAAAAATCCCAAACAAAAACATCAAAGAATGATTAAATAGAATTGCGCGACTAAACAGCAGCCCGAGGGGCTTGACTGTGCCACATCGCACGGCCCCACCATGCCAAGGTGGCACGGCCGTGCCACATGGCACGGGCCCACCGTGCTATTTTTTTGGCATGGTGGTTCGGCCCCCTGCTATTCCTTCTTACCTGTTATGCTGTTTTTCTTCGCTGTGTCCCGTCTTCGCTCCTTTTTGAGGTACTTGCTCCATTTGAACTTATTTCCTACGAAACGTAAATAAAACAAGTAAGAATCATAAAGATTAAGTTATTAGATGAGCTTGAAGTGGGTGAAAGAGGCACGTAAAATAGGATAATTTATCGCCTAACAAATACCCTCACACCTATCTTTTGCTCGTCCTTGAGCAAAATAAAAGAAAAACTAACTTAAAGACCTAATTCACTTTCGTAGAAATTACGGTTACATTTAGTGTATGCAATAAGCCCTTTGAATCCCTTGGTTCCCCCAAGTGGACTAGTGGGGTCTTGTGAGGGTTTGTAGAAGATATACCGATAAAATCTAAAAAAGAAAAATGAAGAAAAGAGAAACAAAAATCGAAAAATAAAAATGACAAAACACAAAATATACATTGGGGTAAACTATACACAATCGGATCAACCAAAATCCCCTAGCAACTCAAGTATCAGTCTGCATACAAGCATTATATGTATCTTAGGACATATCATCCCAAAAAATGGCATCCAAACATAACCTTTTTCATCCCATGACGCATGAGAACATTGAATCCATCCTGGTACCTAGTGTGTGAGTGTATCATCACCCTAAGACTTTAGCTTACCAAAACCAAACTCAATTCTACTTAACTGACACGAGCTACCTTATTGATTTGCTAGCATGAAAAACAAGCTTCCCCAGTAGCAGTATTGCCTCAAAGGGACGCACCCAGTAGTGCATGTCTCAAAGGGGTACTTGTCATTCCAAACTCTTTTCTCCCCCCTTTTTTTCTTTTTCTTCTTCTTTGTCATTCCAAACTCTTGTCACACCACAAAGGGATGCACCTAGTAGCGCATGAGTTTGTTTGTTTTTGTTTTTGTTTTTATTTTTGTTTTTGGAGAAGGGGTGCAAGCACATACAAAGCTAATTATGCAGTAGACAAGTGGGAGAGCCGATCATGAAAGATTAAGAACGTAAGATGATGATAATACATAAATAAGGACTGGGTTACAAAATTACAATGGACTGTTGGGTAGAACTGAGGCCTAAAATGACAGACTTAGGATGAATATCTATCATGCACATTATATTTATATACGAGCTAATAGCCATGGTACTGGAGATCGAGGCTGATCAAAATAGTACAAAACTCCCCTAAATCGAAAAAAAGAGAAACTACACAAAAAAGAAAAAAAAAGAAGAATTGAAGAATTTGCACAAAAATAAAAAATTTTCACAAAAGTAACAATAAAAGGGGTAAATGATCCCACCCCCATACCTAAATCTTACAATGTCTTCATTGGGAGCTGAGAGTCATCACCAACTACAAAACACACAAAACCAAGATCAAACGAGACACACATATACACAAGCTCACTCACTCAGCCAAAACACAAAAACATACAAAAGTGATCATAGCCATCAACTGGCTCAATAGATTCCCAAGTATTACCTCAAAATGATCACCACAAAAGTACAACCTAATATCCACAACTAAGCAACCTTATATCCACAAGTAAACAAAAACTAAAAGAAATAAAATAAAAAGAAGGGAGAAGAGTGAGAACGATTACGCTAGGTCGGGTACTGAATGTACCCGAACAATTCCACAAGGGCGCAAGGAGCATCAACCACTCCTTGTCTCTCAGGATGCAAGTCGTCAACTCGGATATGGTCAATGCTCATAAGAGCTTGTCGTGCACTGTTGCATGCATCTCAGAGCAGCGTGAATAAGAGAACACTTGTAAGGCTAGAGCAAACAAAGTTAGTTCCCTCTTAAACTCATCAAATGTCATAGAAAAATCAAAATCATGATCAAAGAAAGTACTCCACATGATTTTCCTATGCACGTCCTCTAGGCATGCGCAATATGGATCAAATGAGGGGTGAAACCCGCTAATATCACCTAAGGACTCATGAAATGCAAGCAAGTGGGAGGAGGCGCTGGGAAGGAGGGCGGATGAAATAGGAGTCGAGTCAAGTGGTTCGGTGCAAACTGGGTCAATATGGTCAATACTAGGTGCGGCACCGGCCACCAGACTATCATCACACAACTCCTTGAAAAGGGTCTCCTCACGATGTGACTCAACCAAGATAGGTTCTTTCGACCAAGTAGGAAAATCATCCTCCAATGCAGTAACATCACCCCTACACGGCTCACCCATCTCTAACCTCGTGCACTGAGCTAAAGGGAGGGGAGAAGTATGTAAGGTCAAAGCACTAACGGTAGTGCCTATCGGTGTGCTAGTAGAGGATAGAGCAACAAGTGACGAAGAGGTCAAGGGAGAGTTAGGGGCTTCCTCTAGGTCAGTGTAAGGTGTATCATCAACAAAACTCGACTAACAAAGCGCGTATGGTGCTTGTGCATTTTCCCCATCATAGCACTAAGTCTAGCGTGACACTCATCAGAGATATCATAATAGGGCCATGAATGCACATTATGGTCAAAAAATTGGTAGAAAGAGCACACCACTTGAGGGTAAGAAGAATAGTGATGATATGGTCCCTAGCATCATTAGATTGCAATTGATGCCGAGTTAGAGATTCAAACAAATCCCACATGTCATCAACAGCAAAGAATGCAAACCACTATAACACATAGACTCAAGGATGGCTCGAGTCAGGTGTTATCCCCTCAAGCACAACATCGCATATTTTCCATTTTTCACACTCAAAAAGGACATATTGAGCACGATAATCATTCAACCTAGACAAGTAGTGCCTACAAGGATCATGCTCAAACTGAGGTAAATGGAAAATGGCCACATTGAATTTTTTTGAAATTTTTGATTTTTGATTTTTTTTTCTTTTTTTTGGGGATTTTTTAAAAAAAGCCTAACCTCGAATGCTCAAATAAACCCTGATATTGAAAAACACCAACTCTCCGACAACGGTGTCAAAAACTTGTTAGGGTAAAACAGAGTTTTAATATTTATAAACGCCAAGTGTAATGTGTATCGTTGAGTACTTGGGGTGTCGTCCATAGGGAGTTGTATTTCCAACTACCAGCGTTGACTAAAGTTTCTCGAGTTAGGCAAAATTGAAGGGGATAGAAAATGGAATTAAACTACTAAAGCGAAAACAAAGGGGCTATGATTAGACCTAAGATGAACTAAGTAATCAAGTTAAGCCCTCACCTTTTCAAGTTACATTAGGATTCAGAGATGCTCGATTGCATCACTAAAACCACCCAAGCCCTCTTTCAAGGGTCATGAGCTATTCTAATTGTTCTAACCTCCTATTTTCATGGGATTAGTTCAATTAAACTATAAAATTGACAACCCTTGACCTAGCTAGCAACGGGATTATTTTTATGTTCCAATTCCAACTATTCTCTCTACCCACACTAGACAATCGACTTCACTTCTCAACATAATTCGATCGCCCCAAAATACGGATGAAAGCTCTCTTATGCATTTCATCGAATACTTGATGGGCGTGAAAGAAAACTCTAAATTCTAGGTATAAACAAGGTAGGGTTGAGGCCTAAACAAGGTTAATTAGCCATCAAGGGCTAGCCACAATCCAATCAACCAAGATTAACGACTAATTAAATACGAAAACATAAAAACGCAAACTAAACATAAACCAGCAAATAAGAACATAAACAAGAACAAAAGAGGAATTAACCTAAACTAGCACGAATGAAAATTAAAGGAAACACAAAATCATAATAAAAACTAAACATTCAAACTAAGCAAATTAAATACAAGAATTAAACTAACAAAATCAAAACAAGAACAAAAATGTGAAATAAAGAGAGAGAGAGAGAAAGAGAGAAATTTATACTTGAATTGATTGAAAAATTGGAAATCCACAAGCCTGAATCCCGAAATACAAATTACAATCCTAATCTAATCCTCCTATTAAGGTTTTCATTAGCTAAAACCTAACCTAAACTACTCTAAAAATCGCCCGAGGAGAAGGCCGAAAAAACCCTGAACAAAAACGTCGAAGGAGGATTAAATAGAATTGCGTGACCAAACAGCGGCCCGGGGGCATGACCGTGCCAGATGGCACGGCCCCACCGTGCCATTTTTCTAGCATGGTGGTTCGCCCCCCTACTGTTCCTTCTTGCCTATTATGCTGTTTTTCTTCGCTCTGCCCCGTCGTCGCTCCTTTTCGGGGCACTTGCTCCATTTGAAGTTATTTTTTACAAAATGTAAATAAAACAAGTAATAATCATGAAGATAAAGTTATTATACGAGCTAAAAATGGGTGAAAGAGACATGTAAAATAGGACAATTTATCGCTTAACAAATACCTCCACACCTATCTTTTGCTCGTCCTCGAGCAAAATAAAAGAAAAACTAACTTAAGAACCTAACTCACTTTCGTAGAAATCACGGTTGTATTTAGCTTATGCAACAAGCCCTTTGAACCCCTTGGTTCCCCCAAGTGGACGAGTAGGGTCTCATGAGGGTTTGCAGAAGATATAACCATAAAATCTCAAAAAGGAAAATAAAGAAAAGAGAAATAAAAATCAAAAAATAAAAATGATAAAACACAAAATATACATTGGGGTAAACTGTACACAATCGGATCAACTAAAACCCCCTAGTAACTCAAGTATCAGTCTGTACACAAGCATTATATGCATTTCAAGATATATCATCCCAAAGAATGGCATCCAGACATTAGCTTTTCACCCCATGATGCGCAAGAACATTAAATCCATCCTGGTGCCTCGTGTGTAAGTGTATTATCACCCTAAGACTTTGGCTTACCAAAATCAAACTTAATCCCACTTAACTGACATGTGCTACCTTATTGATTTGCTAGCATGGAAAATAAGCTTTTGCAGTAGCAGTATTACCTCAAAGGGTAGCACCCAGTAGCGCATATCTCAAAGGGATATTTGTCATTCCAAACTCTTTTCTCCCTCCTTTTTCTCTTTTTCTTCTTCTTTGTCATTCGAAACTCTTATCATGCCTCAAAGGGATACACCCAGTAGCGCATGAGTTTGTTTGTTTTTGATTTTGTTTTTGTTTTTGGAAAAGGGGTGCAAGCACATACAAAGGTAACTATGCAGTAGACAAGTAGGAGAGCCGATCATGGAAGATTAAGAACGTAACATAATGATAATACATAAATCAGGACTGGATTGCAAAATTATAATGGACTGTTGGGGTTAGAACAAAGGCCTAAAATGACAGAATTGGGACAAATATCTATTATGCACATTATATTTATATACGAGCTAATAGCAGAGGTATCGGAGATCAAAGCTGATCAAAAAAGCACAAATTCCCCTAAATCCCAAAAAAAAGACAAACTATGTAAAAAAGAAAAAAAAAAAGAAGAATTGAAAAATTTGCACAAAAAAAAAATTTCACAAAAGTAAGAATAAAAGGGGTAAATGACCTCACCCCCACACCTAAATCTCACAATGTCCTCATTGGGAGCTGAGAGTCATCACCAACTACAAAACACACAAAAACCAAGATCAAACAAAATACACATATATACAAGCTCACTCACTCAACCAAAACACAAAAACACACAAAAGTGATCATGGCCATCAACTGGCTCAACACATTCCCAAGTATCACCTCAAAATGATTACCACAAAAGTATAACCTAATATCCATAACTAAGCAACCTAATATCCACAAGTAAACAAAAACTAAAAGAAATAAAATAAAAAGAAGGGAGAAGAGTGAGAACGATTGCACCAGGTCAGGTACTGAATGTACCCGAATTATTCCACAAGGGCGCAAGGAGCATCAGCCACTTCTTATCTCTCAAGATGCGAGTCGTCAACTCGGATATAGTCAACACTCGTACGTGCTTGTCGTGCACTGCTGCATGCATCTCAGAGTAGTGTGAATAAGAGAACACTAGTAAGGTTGGAGCAAACAAAGTTAGTACCCTCTTAAACTCATCAAACGCTATAGAAAAATCAAAACCATGATCAAAGAAAGTACTCCACATGATTTTCCTAGGCATGTCCTCTAGGTATGTGTAATATCGATCAAATGAGGGGTGAAACCTGCTAATATCGCCTAGGGACTCATGAAATGCATGCAAGTGGGAGGGGGCGCTGGGAAGGAGGGGGGATGAAATAAGAGTCGAGTCAAGTGGTTCGGTGCAAATTGGATCGATATGGTCAATACTAGGTGCGGCACCAACCATCAGACTATCATCACATAACTCCTCGAAATGAGCCTCGTCAAGATATGACTCAATCAAGATAGGTTCTTTCGATCAAGTAGGAAAATCATCCTCGAAAACAGTAAAATTACCCCTATACGGCTCACCCATCTCTAACCTCGTGCACTGAGCTAAAGGGAGCGGAGAAGCATGTAAGGTTAAAGCATTGACGGTAGTGCCTATGGGTGTGCTAGTAGAGGATGGAGTAACAAGTGATGAAGAGGTCAAGGTGGAGTTGGGCACTTCCTCTAGGTCAGTGTAAGGTATATCATCAACAAAACTCGGTTCTAGGGGAAAGGAAGACTCGCAATCCTCATAGAGACTAACCTCTAGTCTAGGGGAGGCTAGGTTAGGGTCGGTCTCATGCAATAGGCCGCACTCCTTCATCTCACTAACAAAGCACGTATGTTGCTCGTGCAATTTCCCTATCATGGCACTAAGTCTAGCGTGACACTCATTAGAGATATCATAATAGGGACATGAATGCACAATACAAAAGGGTAAGAAGAGTAGTGATGATATGGGTCCCTAACATCATCAGATTGCAATTGATTCCAAGCTAGAGATTCAAACAAATTTCACATGTCATCAATAGCTAAAGAATGCAAACTACCATAACACATGGACTCAAGGATGGCTTGAGTCTCAGGTGTTATTCCCTCAAGCACAGCATCGCATATTTCCCATTTTTCATACTCAAAAAGCACATATTGAGCACAATAATCATTCAATATAGACAAGTAGTGCAAAAAAGGTTTATGCTCAAACTGAGGTAAATGGAAAGTAGCCATCTTGAATTTTTTTAAAATTTTTGATTTTTGATTTTTTTCTTTTTTTTGGGGATTTTTTTTTTAAAAAGCCAAGCCTCGAATGCTCAAATAAACCCTGATATTGAAAAACGTCAACTCCCCGACAACGGTGCCAAGAACTTGTTAGGGAAAAACAGAGTTTTAATATTTATAAACGCCGAGTGCAAGGTGTACCATTGAGTACTTGGGGTGTCGTCCGTAGAGAGTTGTGTTTCCAACTGTCAAGGTTAACTAAAGCGTCTCAAGTTAGGCAAAATCGAAGAGGAGAGAAAATAGAACTAAACTACTGAAGCAAAAACAAAGGGACTATGATTAGACCTAAGATGAACTAAGTAATCAAGTTAAGCCCTCACCTTCCCAAGTTACGCTAGTATTAAGAGATGGTCGGTTGCATCATTAAAACCATCTAAGACCTCTGTCAAGGGTCATGAGCTACTCTAATTATTCTAATTTCCTATTTTTATAGGATTAGTTCAACTAAATTACAAGATTGACAACCCTTGACCTAGCTAGTAAAGAGACTATTTTCATGCCTCAATCCCAACTATTCGCTCTACCCACACTAGATAATCGACTTCACCCCTCAGCATAAGTCGATTGCCTCAAACTACGGATGAAAGCTCTCTCAAGCATTTCATCGAACACTTGGCGGGCATGAAAGAAAACTCTAAATTCTAGGCATAAACAAGGTAACGTTGAGGCCTAAACAAAGTTAATTAGCCATCAAGAGCTTGCCACAATCCAATCAACCAAGATTAACGACTAATTAAATACGAAAACATAAAAGCCTAAACTAAACATAAAGTAGCAAATAAGAACATAAACATGAACAAAAGAGGAATTAATCTAAACTAGCATGAATGAAAACTAAGGAAACGCAAAATCATAATAAAAACTAAACATTCAAACCAAGCAAATCAAATACAAGAATTAAGCTAAGAAAATCAAAATGAGAACAAAAACTTGAAATAAAGAGAGAGAGAGAAAGAGAGAAACTTATGCATGAATTGATTGACGAATTGGAAATCCACAAGCTTGAATCCCGAAATACAAACTACAATCCTAATCTAATCGTCCTGTTGAGGTTTTTATTGGCTAAAACCTAACCTAAACTACTCTAAAAATCGGCCCAGGAGAAGCCCGAAAGCCCCGAACAAAAACATCGAAGGAGGATTAAATAGAATTGTGCGACCAAACAGTGGCCCAGGGAAGCATGACCGTGCCACATGGCACAGCCCCATGGTGCCAAGGTGGCACGGCCCCACTGTGCCATTTTTCTGACGTGGTGGTTGCTCCATTTGAACTTATTTTCTACAAAATGTAAATAAAACAAGTAAAAATCTTAAAGATTAAGTTATTATACGAGCTAAAAGTGGGTAAAAGAGGCACGTAAAATAGGACAATTTATCGCCTAATACGATTCTAAATCATCTTCATAACATGTTTAATTCTATAAAATCATATTCAAAAATGTATGTTTACATATGATCTCTTAATAATGTGACTCATTTGAATTTTAGACAATTAAATTTTAAGTCTCAAGTTTGGATAACGGATATTCACATCCACATAAATGTAATACTAATTGACACATACTTATATATTACCGTTGCTTTTTAGTTTTAACTCATTGAACAAATGCGAATCAGGTTGTTAATCTCACGAAGACAAATCTTTGAATTTTGATGTATGATTAGTTAGCGAACTATCAAACAACATTGATTCGATTACTGAAAATATCGACTTGAGCTAACCTGTTTCTATTTACCAACTCCAACTATGACAAACGTGAAGTTATGAACCAACATCGGAGTCTAAATAAAAATTTCATTGTTTTCTTTCTTTTTTTTTCATTTTTCAAGGTATATTTTGGTATTAGGCCTAACAAATTAGGCCATTGATAAATGATTTGCGTTAGGTTGATTCACTTATTTTATCATCGCATGAACTCAATTGAGACACTTGAAACTTGGCTTAACGATATATAATCCCTTGGATAATTACATGGCGCATCTGATTTAGGGTTATGGATGGGTTGTATATTTGTATTTGTAATTTACTAACTTTTTTAGTAAATTCACAACTAACCCCATATAATTTTTCATTGATTATACATACACACACACACACACACACGAATACAATACAAGTAAAAAGAAGTGTTTTAGATATACAACACAGATGTATAATCAATTAATCATTAACGTATGAATTAAAAGAGGAATATAGAATAAATAGGTTTGTCTAATTTAAGAGTAAAGAGCTAAAGATAACTACATTAAAAACATACAATGATTCGAAATTAACCCGATTTATTTACATCCGATCCGATTTACACTTGACTCGATATTGACCCAAATATTGAACTGAATCTCACCCATCCCAAATTACAGTCGGCCCATATCCAATCTGAATCGGGCTACTGTAGACAATCCAAAACAAACCCGATCTAAATTACACCCGAACCAAACCCGTACCAACCGGCCCGAACATGGTACCCGTTAGTGACCCAAGCACGAACTTCACCCGAACCGAATTGGACCCGGCCCGAACATGGTTCACCCGAAAGTGACCCAAACCCAAACTTACATCTGAGCCAAACCTGAACCCGACCCGAACACAGTTCACCCGATAGTGATCCGAACCGATCTAAGACCCAATCCGTACCGAAACCGAATGACCCATTTGTCAGGTTTACTTATAACTTGAACTTAAAAATTCCCCAATGCTTTGACTTTTAGACTTTCAGACTTATTTCATTCGCAATTCTTTGACCTTTAGACTAATAATCTGAACTTAAAAATTCCCCCAATTCTATTTTTCTTTAGTTTGGATTATTCCTTAACATCGATTATTAAAAATAAATAGCCCACGGTCGAAGTGCTGAGAGTATTTTGTAAGTTCAAATTGTCAGTAACTAACTCCCCTAGTTCAGACTATTAAAATCCCAAAAACATATATAGATTACACTCTAGCAGAATTCACTATATCGAAGAAAAAAATAATTCTTTGTGCAATCCTTATAATTGTGAAAATCAGATATAATCGGTCATACACAACCTATGAGTAGGTGCACCATTTTGCTATTCAATCTTACCATTGTTACGTTTTAGTGTAAGAGATAATAGATTTTAAGCTCAATCAATTTTCCCCCCTTGTCTTATCTTAAAACCTTTATATTTCTATTCTTTTTCTACCGCCATAAAAATTATAATCTGTATTTTCATTTGCCAGTGAGAAAGCTTGAAAGAGAAGGTATTGTAGTGTAAGAGTGAAAATATACTTAAATAGTGCAAGACTATTATGTGATCTATTTTTGGTATCGAATTATCTATTTCACTGGAGTCGAACTAATTTAAGCTCTATACGAGATAAACTTCTTCCATTATAAATTTTCTCTATTAATAGGATTCGAAGCTAAGACCAAATTTTAAAAAAATAAGTGTCAGGCCACTTAAACAACTTGTATTGATACCAGCATGCAAGGTATGATATCTCCATACTACAGTGTGATAGATAGTAGGATCATCTTATAAGCGGCAGCCGGCAGGCTAGGTTGATCTCTTAAATTGTATCCTCCGTCATAACTAACGTATGTAATGTCCAACTACCATTTCATAATTGCCTGGATGCACCAATCATTTTGTAGTTTTGGGCCATCTATAATATTGTTAATCTAGGGCAATTGAAAAACAGATATCTTTGTCATCGTTTTTCTTTTTTTTTTGGGACAGAATTTGTCATTGTCTGTCTTGAACCAACCTTAACTCCCATTTCGGTCAATAATTAGTTTCCTTAGAGAATTTGTTTATTTATTAATTCTATCGAAAGTAATATAATTGACTATCGAAGAAGTTGTTTGTTTATTAATCTAATCTAAAGTGATAGGATCTCTGGTTTGGATAATTTCTTTTTGTTTTTATTCAATTTAAAACTTAGTCCATCATGCTTTAGATGAATACAAAATTTGTTAGATTTGGTAAAACAAGATCATAATAAATACCCATAAATACTCATAAATCATATAAAATTCACTATTCTTATCGGCAATTTTTCTTAATAATGTAATTATGCATATAACTGTTCTTTGTTGGCAAGGTTGATTTGATAGAAGGATGCTAATTTTTTTTGTTGACATAACAGTTACGTTCTCTAATTTAATAATTAATAATTAATTATATGTGTTAATAAATTGATGATCATAGGCACTTTACTATATAAATTTAATTTGAATCAAGACGAAGCTTTTCATCTTATCTCAATTTCCCTATCAAGGCAATCTTATTCCAAATGGTTGTCTCTTTTTAAGAAAAAGAAAGTAATAGATTCCAACCATGTCATCTAGGTGGCTTATAAACAGTACTCAGGGTTAGGCCAAAAGCCTCGAAAAATTGTTCCTTCTTATAGAGGCAAAGCTTAAACCACATAGCTAATACTGGCCCCACGCTTTGATAAACAACTAATATAAATTCGACCAGTAACACGACAAAACTAATATAATAAGATCGCCAATTTTTGACTCTCATGATCTACTTTTATGAATCCTCTCCCCTAAAATTAGATGCATTATATGGTTTGATAACGGGCAAATCTAGCTTATGAGCATCGGGGCAAGAATTCTCGGTGACTTTTACTATGACAAAAGTGTGTGGTTGTGACAATTTTGACCATTGACACCTTAAATGTCTGTTTTTTTTTTGTTGGTAAATTGAGAATAGTAAAAAGGTGAAGTTGATTAAGAGAGTTGAAGTTGTTATTTTTTATTGAAGTGGATTGAAATAGATATTTTTTATTAAAGTTGATTGAAGTTGGTTGAAATTGGTGTACTTTTTGAAGTTGGTTAAAATAGTAAAAATAAAATTTTGAAGAATGTTGGTTGAAATTGGTTGAAGTGGGTTAAAGTATATTAAAGTGGGTTGAATTTGTTACTTATTATTAGATGGGTTGAAATTTGTTGAAGTGGGTTGAAGTAGGTTAAAGAGGATTAAAGTTGGTATTTATTATTGGAGTAGGCTGAAGTTGGTTGAAGCTGGTAAATTAAAAAAGACAAATGAAAAGAACAGACCTAAATAAGTACCAATTTTTTCATTTGATTTTTATTATTGAGATTTAAAGAGCCACACCTGATCTTGAAAATCGCCATCAAATTAGTGAGATTATTTCAATTGACACTTTTCTAAAAGGGTTATACTTGATGAAAAGTGTCATTTTGGAAGGAATTGATAATTTGTGAAAGAATTTTCAGTGTGTATTCTTTTCTTCTCTTATACTTGCAAGTGGCATACACCACAATTTGAAAATATTTATACACATTTCATGCAAGGACTAACACACCTAACTATGGCTTGAAATATACCAATAACTAATAAATATAGAAAATAATATATTATGCTAATATATCTTAATGCCCCCTTAAGTTGGTGCATGTGAGATCACCTTGCCCAACTTCCTCTTCAAATATTAAAACTGCTTATTTGCAAGCGCTTTTGTCATAGTATCCGTGGTTAATACTTGGTTGCGGGAGAGAGGGCTAAATCACATGAATTAAGCCTTTCAAGAACAAAACTGTAATCAATTTTCAATATGTTTCATCCATTCATGGAACAGTAGATGTTCACTATGTGTATTCTTGCCTAATTATCACAATAAATTTCCATGGCTTGCTTGTGAAACATGCCCAGAAGATGCAAGAAAGACTTTAGCCAAATAAATTCACTAGTATAGCTACCATTGACCTGCACTATGTTCTGCTAAAGGTTTAGATGTTGTAGTTTGCTTCTTAGTTTTCTCAAAAAAGGGCGATCCTCTAAATGTCACAAAGTACCCTGTTAAAGGACGTTTTTATTATAATACATACACCTAATTAGAGTCACAGAATGCATAAACTTGGAGATCAATCATTCTTGATTGAAGAAGAAACTATTTCCAAGAGAACTCTTCAAATAATGCAGCACTTGTTTTACAACATCCTTATATTCTCCTCTTCACAATTGCATGAATTGTGACAAAAAATCAATGACATAGCATTACTTAGGTTGAGTCATGGTGAGATATAGTAGCTAGCTAGTCAACAAGTCCTGGGTATCTACTAGGGTCCTCTATGAGCTTTCCGATTGCCAAACCAAAGTAAGGTTTTCCACAATGTGAAGCTCGACCGATTTGGCCCCTAAAAGGCCACACTCATGAATTATTTCAAATGAATACTTTCTTTGACCAAAAAACATTCCTTATTCTTGCATGCAGTGGTAATGTTTCCAACGAGCACAATGTCATCAGTATAAACTAACAATGATATGAAAAATTAATCACTTTTCACAACCAGGTCCTCAACCCTCTAATGAAGTATAATTACGACTAAAGTTGTAGGTAAAGTCGAAACACTTAGCATTGAATTATACAACTACACTCAGCATCACCAAAAAACTTCAAACAAGCAATGGTAACCATGATCAGATCTTGGTTCAACAGCAACCAAATTACATCTCAAAATTAATCACTTTTCACAACCACAACCCTATATAAGAATTAATTCGTGTCATAAATCATGAATTTTTTAAGGGGGGGAACCATACAAGTACAGTACAAGAAGGAGCAAAAAAAGGGCGGGCAATGTAGAAACTGTTATTGTGCACCTAATGCGAGAAGATTCGGCAAGCAATAGGCCCCCACTAGCTAGATATCTATTTCAAACCCTCCCTTCAATTCACTCGCCTCTCCCCCATTTTGTATGATCTCCCTCCTCCTCTCCCCCACCACCCTTTTATTTTTCTCCCCAACACATTTCCATACTATTCCTCTTCCCCTCCCCCACCCTAAAAACAAATACTATAATAAAACCCCACTAAAGTTGCAACAAAATCAATCCTCCCCTCTCTTCTTTCTATCAAGTAAAAGCAATTTAATGCTAACAATATTATCATCATCATTATCATTATCATTCTCCCCCAATATTGTTCTCCTTACTACATGCTTTCCTCAATAATGGAAGGCGGTGGCTCTTCGTCCTCCTCCGGTGGCTATGATCCCCACCACCACCTTCACGGCAGTGGTGGCGGTGGAGGTGGATATGGCAGCCCAATGGCACCGTCCTCGGCCTCTCCGAGCCGGTATGAGTCCCAGAAGAGGAGGGACTGGAACACCTTCGGGCAATATCTGAAGAACCAGCGGCCTCCGGTGCCGCTGTCCCAGTGCACGTGCCAGCACGTGCTGGAGTTCCTCCGGTACTTGGACCAGTTTGGGAAGACTAAGGTTCACTTGCCTGGGTGCATGTTCTACGGCCAGCCTGACCCCCCTGCCCCCTGCGCCTGCCCGCTCCGCCAGGCCTGGGGCAGCCTCGATGCCCTCATCGGCCGCCTCCGGGCTGCCTACGAGGAGCACGGGGGTTCCCCAGAGACCAACCCCTTTGCCGGGAGCGCTATCCGGGTTTATCTGAGGGAGGTCAGGGAGTGCCAGGCTAAGGCTAGGGGGATCCCCTATAAGAAGAAGAAGAAGCATGCTGGGAGCGGGAGCTGTATTAGGGGTGGCGGCGGTGGTGGTGCTGGTGGTAATGGTGGCGGCTTTGGTGGTGGAAGTGGTGGTGGTGGAGGCTATGAGGATCATTCTATGTCTTCTTCCATGATGGGGTTCTCTTAGCTTCATCCATGGGTTACGTTATACTCGTTGAAGATCAAGTATGACAGGTATGTAACGCGTTTTTGTTCCCTTGTCTGTTGGTTCTCTAAAGTTGTCTTGCCATTTGCCTTCAATCGACGAACCCGCTCTCCCCCTCAACGACTAATTTTATTCTCAACTGTTCAAAAACTATCTCACTCAAATGTTTAGTTTGACAGTTGAAGATATAAGAATATATTTTATATTTCAACATCAACTTCTCAAAAAAAGCTTTCTACATCTAATTCAAATCTTTGCAGATCCTGTGTCTATATATAAGTGCCCATAAACTTAGTGTGTTTTTTTTTCTGTATATTTTGTCATTAAATTTGGTGTAAGAGAACTAAAAAGATAATGTAAAACATCAATCCGACAAAAAAATTCCATCAAATCATCTAATTAAACAATTTCACGGGCACATACAATTAATCACGCCGAAGATTGAAGTGACCAATTAAGAGCAAAACTTAGATCCATTTTATAGGTCTTTTAATAAGTTTCTCTTCTTTATGATTGATAAATTATTGAGTGATTGTACGGAAAGAATGCAAGATCCATTAAACTGATCGATGTTTAAATTTAATTTTCTATAGATCATGTACATAAAAAAATATAAGATCTATCGAACTGATCAATGTCTGAACTTGATTTTCTATAGATCATGTACATTTGAACGAGAATTTATTAATTCATTCCAGCGGACAAATATCTAGCATGAGTGTTTGACTGTACTTAGCTACCCCCAGAAATAAAATAAAAAATGTAAAAAAATAATCTGATTTTATCAGACCTTTTGTTTCAGACATCGTACTAGATTCTGGGAATTGAACTACGACTGATGTCTGCACCATTTCCGACTTTTTAGATTTGATGACACATATAATATACTTGAACGTCAATCAATAAAATCGTGAGCATGTATAAGAATAGCATTAGGACTGTCCAAGCTACTTATAAATGGATACTGTTATTTATTTAATTTTTGGAGATATAGTTTAAGTTTACTTTGTGAATATACCCATTAAGATAATAGACCTTTTTTCTTTTAGTTTGGGTTTTGATTGATTGGTTATCCTACATTATATTCATTGATCATCTATGTAAGTTCACTAACTGTTTTTATTAAATTTTGTTAATATTATGATCTCTAAAATGAGAGAACCGTCGTGATATGTAGTTGATTAATATCTGAGCTAATCCTTTTTCAAATATAAATTTATTTAATATGAGATTCTCCTTTGATGGATTAATATCCAACAACTGTGGATCGCTATTTATCTTTGATGTGCGCTGAGAGAAAACAAGAGGGCAAACATAGTGAATTGATCAACTTGATTGCAGACAATATAATAAATTGACAAGATATGAAGAGCAGAGAGTGCAAAACAGAACTATTAATTAATTTATATGCTACAAATTTAAAAATCCTAATATAATATTTGATTAGATGTAATTATCCTTGTAATGCAAACAAGTTTGTAATTGTATTTTCATTACCTTGTTTGATTGCATAAGTGTATTGAAATAAAAGAACTATTTTGTAATTATGATTACCAAAAACTATATAATCACAATTGTATTACAAAGTTGATTGCATTACATTATCATTATATTACATCCAATCAAATATTATATAAGTCATTTCAAATGTGGAATAAGCAAATCAATTCGACAAGTCACATTGACTTATCAAGTATACAATCCAAATCGAAAGCAAAACATATGATCCATGAATATAAGTTATTTTCTTCATTGTCATCAGTAAACAATCATCATCGTTGTCAATCTTCATCCTTTTGTTTCATTTTGAATTACCTTACATAATTTTCATTGTGAATCTTATTCCCCCTTATGAAAAATGGGGTTTATCTTCTCCACTATCACCAATCGTGGATCATGGATCATCATCTTCTTCTCATTCTCTTCCATACAAAACATAAAACAGAGCCAATAGGGTGAAAATATAATAAGACACTTTTTTATGCGGCCATCCATATTAATTAATAACCGCTAGACAAATACATTTAATTAGTCAATCCATAGTACTTTACTTGACATTCGTAGTAGAAGTTCATAAAATGCTAAATCTGTATGTATGGTGTATATTCTGTAAACACCCTTGATACGTAAAAACTTGCTAGCATCATGCAGAGCAAGTATTGTTCCCACCATTGTCTGAATTTTTTTCAATATCCTCTACCCTTGAATGCGACATTTTCACCAGATTTTGGCTTTTTAAGATTTTCAGGAGATTTTGTGCCCCCACCAATGCCTAAAAAAATTAAGCAAACCACATGATTGGATTTCATATCATTTTTGTTTCTTCATTTTTTTAGTATTTTTTTATGGCCTCCTGTGCTCTTTGGAACTATTTTTTAAATTAGTTTATATATGCTTTTTCTTATTTTTAAATGAAAATATATATGCTTTTTTCCACTACCTTTTCGATAGTATATCTAAAATTACAGGATTTCATCATTGCGAATCTTTTATGTGTTGCAATGTGTTAGAAATTCACAAAATGTGACTAGGTTTTGTTGGAAGTTCAGTATACATTTTAAGAAATGATAATTTAACAACTAGTGTCCTTTCTTCCATTATTTTTATAAACCTTGCTTTAAACCCTATTTTGAATTATTCTCGCCGTATTCGGTATCAACATTTTAAGTATCGTTTAGCATTTTGAGCAAGTTATTATACTAATCAGTTAATTTTTAGTGTTTAATAACCTAATATTTCGACTAGTATTTTCAGTAGTATTTAGCATTTTAAGCAGTATTTCTGAAAAGACAACAATATTAACTTTTGAAATTTAGAAGTAGTGTTTCTTATTTTTTGGACGAAAACTATCATTTGGAAATTTTATATTTGAAAATTATCTATATCCTTTAATGTTAATTTACTTAAATAGCTAAACAGTTGTCCGCTACTTGAATAGCAATCTGCTACCTAAATAGCTAATTTTACCGAACGGGACCTCCATCTTGTTGATCATATATTAGACTGTTCAAAAAAAAAAAAAAAATATGGCTGGAATAAGTAGTTCCCCACGGACGAGCAGACTACATAACATATGGAAAAGAAAAATAATGAACAGGATTATTTAATGTGTTTTATTTATGGTCTTCTGCATTTGTGGATATATTCCCATGCAATATCAAGGTTAATAATGAAATTTTTTCTGCGGAGCATTACAGTGTAATATGAAATTTATTTTAGTTGTTTTGTTTGTTTATAGACTCCTTAATATGATAGCAGAGCATTTATGATCAAAGGTCTTGAACTCCAATCTCAACAAGCCAAAAGTTGGTTTGTTTTCACCCATTAAAAACTCACTCTTTGAGCAGCTTCTCAATTGTATTTCAGATATTAGACGCGCATACACCCACCCAGACTTGAGTCTGTAATATGTATCTCCTGATTAACTAGGTTTTCTCACAAATACAACACATCCCACTTGGTACGCACACATAGGAGGTCTTCTTGCTAAGCTCACATTAAATGCCAGTGATCATACCATATGTGAGCGTAATTACATACATTGTGAAGGTTTGATGTCTTTATTTTGAAGTGTTTTTTTTTTTTTTTTAAAAGAAAGGTAATTGATATAAGGTTAAAATATCTGGAATTTAGTCCAAAAAAATAGTATTACACTTGAACATATCTCTAAAAAAATCTTAAAACAACAATGATATATTTGATGATCAATAATAAGCAATATAATGAGCATGCTTTTTGTTGATGGTGAGCGTCTAAGGTCTACCAATTCACTCATTCATACAGGTATGGTGACCAAACAAAGATGCACCCTTTCTATGACACCTTTTAATAGGCACTACACTTAGAAACACTCCACCACCTAAAAATATGAAGTTGCAAAAGAGATCACTCTACCAATCTTCCAGTTACAAATATAAAACGGAAATATATAGAAAGCATAACACCAATGTAAGACTCAAAAAGACTCTAAATTGATCATCAGAAACAATAAGTTGCCCCAAGCCACCACCATCTCTAATTCTATAGCTAATGGCAACCCTCCAACAAAGTCCATGTGCAGCTTTAATCACCTAACTTCCTTGTAGCTAACCAAGAACACTAACAAAATAGACTCATCCCCGCGACGAAAGATGAATGTATAAGGATGCCCAAGACTCAAAAAATAGAAGTATAATTTTACTTGTCTAGGTGAATGAAGCTGGGTATTTTGCACTCACCCCTCTTGAGGTTTATAATTTAATTTTACCACCCTCAAAGTTTTACTGTTGCATTATTGAAACATTACTCGGGTAAATACGTGAAGAGTATTAAATGATTGACCCACTTGCTTCTTTTTTTAATGTCATTGTTATATTGTCTCTCTTCTAACTGACTAAAAGGATAGGTAATAATCACTATATCTCATTCTTACTTTAACTCATACCCCTTCTATATTTTTCTGTCTTACTCTTACCTATCTATAGAGTCCACCAAAATAGAGTGAAAATATAGTGGCATCAATAACAGATGGATGAATCGGTCAATCATTTCTCATTATTCAAATATTCGACGAGTAGTCTTTTAACAATATATACAACATTAAACTTTAAAGGTTGGTAAGATTAAATCCAAAAAAATCGAGATCATATAAATAACGTCTAAAACCCCAAGGAGCGCTGGTGCACAATAGACGAACGCAGCTACTTTAGCTTTTTCTTATGGACCAATAATTGATCCTCCCACATTTCCAGTGAATTCACATCGTACTTTTGAGCAGTGCTTGCTGATCTTTACGTTGAGCTTGATCTGAGGGATTGGGTAAGCATTGTACTTCTCATACTTTTTATTTCGTGTCAAGCTTGCCAACACGCTGTTTAAAGAGCATTTTGTTCAGACTCTTTTGGACCACTCTATGAACCCAAGTTCCACATGTGATGGTTACAAGTTAATTAAGTTCTTTTTTTACCCACTCACCCATTAAGTACTTCCACTTTAGAATTGAAGTATTTGCTTAGTTTGTCTCTAGCAGTCTAACTTGGACAAAGCATCCACAGGGCTTAAAGCTTCTCTAACAAAAAGCTCTGGGAAGCTTCTCTCTCCCACGCACACCCATATGCGCAACACATGACAAATTAGCTATTCAGTTTGGGTTTGAATTGGTTCAATTCTTGTTAACTTTGTTTGGTTGATATTTAGTCTGATAAGCCGTTTTGTTTTTTTTTTAAAAACATTGATTGAAATTGAGGACCGTGAACCTATTCAGGAGGCCCAATGGATCTTGCATAGAATAGGGAATGGGGAGACATGAGAAGCCTTGTCATTGCACAAGCATAAAGGCCCACTTTTTTTACCCACACAACCACTCACACCAATGCATTGTGCAATCATTAAGATTCAAACTTGGGTCTTTTAAATAAAAGATGAAGCTTATGCCGTCTAAGCTAAAAGCTTGTGGCAGTTACATATGACAAGTCGGCTATAAAATCTATATCGTTTAATCAAATTTCTGATGTCGAATCAAATTTACCGTGTTCAAACGCGCTAAATATACATTTCAACAACCTGGGCAATATTGTTGGGGTTTCCCAAAAGATGAATACAGACTGAAAATGTTATACCTAACAAGCCTTAAGCGCAAATATTGCATAAGATGAAGCACAGTATTATTCACCAGAACATTTTTCACAAAATAATTTTGTTGACTACAAAAAATTGGGAATTACATCCATGTAGGGATTTTGCTAAGGTCATGCTGCCTTGTGTATAGTGTCTACCAGCTAGAGTGTACCCTTCTCTCTCTCTCTCTCTCTCTCTCTCTCTCTGCCCAATCTTTGCAAGACTATCTTTTCCTCTTTTTTTTTTTTTTTGGGGGGGGGGGGGTGCTACGAAGGAAGATACAAGGATCGACAAACATGCGAAACTCAAATTTTTTGGCAACAACTTAGGGACTTTAGCGGTTAGTCAAACTGACTAAAATCCACATCCTCATAGGTTAACTTTAGGCGTATTATTAAGAAGTGCGACGTCCAGACCGGATCATGTTTGCTCACTGAGGCAGTTACATTAAGCTGATGTCACTGAGTTTTCTCTGGCCACGTAAAAGATATGATAAAAACATACTCTGGTTTATAAATAAAAGGGATTTGTAACTAAGTTAGTGCATACTCTATTAACTTGACAGCGTTGAAATTGGTCGAAGACCTTTGCCTTATTTTTAAGTTGATAGATTGTTCTCACGAGACATACTGTAAAGAGTAGAACTAGGACTGCTATTTTAGCGTGCATGTTTTTGAGCATGTGTAGTAGCTATGTCCTTTACGATGTTTATGTGTCAGGATACATGAATATACTTTAGGTTGCCTTACCTAGTTTTGATGGATAGAGACATATGCCTCATATTATCGTAGAAACTATTATTATCATAGAAGAATTTGATCGGTATCGATTTAAGAGTTACCTAGTAGTATATGATACATATGCAAAGATCACTACATATCCAAATACAATTCCTTGTAAATATCTAAAGCGATTGTTGTGATTTTTGACCTGTGAGAAAGGGTTCTACATCAAATATGCATCTTAGTTTGGCTGGTATTCATGTGATTTAACGTACCTCGCTAGTTGCTGTTTACACAATGAATGGCAATGGAAACTCCTGCGATTCAGTCTAGTGGGTTATGCTTCCCTCTCCTTGCAATTTTCAATAATAGCCCATTTGATGTGCCATTACCTTGCCTGCACTTATAAGTTGCAGAATTAATGAATTCCAAGCCAAAATGTTTTTGACATAATGGTCATCGAGACCTTTTTCAAGGTTACAAACTCAGTGTCGTGGATTCTACTCCCGTGATGTACAAATTTGCATATTTTGGAAAATTTATAGGAAGCCAACCAAATTTCTTAGTAAGCTATGTTCTTGGTTTAGTCTGGTTTAAGTTAGCGTGCATAGACTTTTCAATCAACTGAGATTCAGAATCTGAAATTTCACCTTTGCAATCAATGTGTGGTCAGTGCGCATTGACATTTCAACTGTTTTGTTAATCAGGAGTGTATTTTTGTATGTGTATTGCCTCTTATGAGGAGTATGTAGGATGTGGTGCACTTATTATAGGCGTTTGTCACATTGCCTGCCTTTGACAGGTTTCATTATAATCCTTGTGTTTAAACTTATATGCACCTTGCCTAACAGTGTATCCTCTTTCTTTTTTTTTTTCTTTTTTTGGTTTTTTTTGGGGGGGGGGGGTTGGGGGGGGGGGGGCTAAAGGAAGCTTTTACATGCAAACACTGATATGTATAGAGGGCCTATAAACCTACGATTCTGGTATTAAACCCTGGAAATTTTGCCATAAATTAGGTAACTGGCAACGTAGAGTTAGTAACACACAGAATGATGTGCTGTAGATGAATGTTTCTTGCATTTGTTCATTAACAAGATCTGTTTGCAGGTACCCGTCTTGAACTTCCAAGGGTAAACTGCAAGGATTGACGATTCTCATCAACACACACTGTCAGAGGTTACCTCCATCTGATCATTACCTTCTTCATACCCACCTATGTGAAAACAGATTATTATTATTGTTATTGATATTATTGTCGAGAAAATTTCCCTTGTATGCATGCAATATAAAGAAAGTTATGATGTTACTGAGTTTGCGTTACGTCGAATTGAGAGCTCAGCTCTATATATGATCTCTCTGTCCTGATTTGTAATATTGTTATGAGTAATTATTAAATCCTGTTATCCCTCACTTCTCCTGTAATAAATTGTTTTATATATATATATATCTATATATAATCTATATATATATATATTTATATATATATATATATATATATATTATATACATAATATATATATATATATATATATCATATATATATATATATATTAGATATATATATAATAATATAATATATATATATATATATATATATATATATATATATATATATATATAAACTAGCCCATTTGAAATGTATATGTCCGTCATTTGATGTCACAGAACTTTGACACAACCATATCTTATCACTTCTTGACATCAGCTTCTCAATATTGGCAAGCTGCATTGTTCATGCTGAGAAATATTCTTGTTTTTAATATTTAAAACCAGAACATTGACATTACTGTAGTAGAGTCTGTTGGCCTGATTTGGCTAGTTAAATTACCATAGAGGGGGTGAATAGGGTGACAATGAAAGTGTACAAGATAATCGAAAAAGAATTACAGAAAAATAAATGTGGACAAAACACGTTATTTATCGAGGTTTGGCCATGCTGTCCTTTACCCATGGACGCCCCTCGTCGATGGGATTTTGAACCTTTTTCTTTTATTAGCTTGGTCGATTACACACGATTCACCAATCGTACAACCTACGAATTAACCCTATAACTCTAGGTGTCTCAACGTACGCATTGCTCCCCAACCGTACTTGGGTAGTCGGCTTTCCGACTAATTGCCCCAACCCAACACAAAGAAAGGTAACAACTATAAGATACACTTCTTTAGCAGAGAACAAAATAAATATGCCAATATAAGATCAAACTGTTCTCAAATTCCTCCTCTGGATTTGCAAGTGTAGCACTCTTTTCCTTTCGTGTTGTATTTTTTCCTTGTTCCTCAACCTTCAAGATGCTTTAATATTTATAGCCAAGGATGATAGAGCCTTTGGTAAGTAGCCATTGCAACCAAATCAGAAAAGAGTATCTCCAATTGATTTTAAGGCCTTGAAAAGCAGGTCAAGCCCTTGAAGTTCCTGCAATTTTAGCAATTCTGGCCACCAATGGTTGAATGACTGATTTCCCAAAATCACGAAGTTAAGTGTCAAGCATCAAATCAATTGATAATCCCCAAGATCTTGTTAAACAAATATCAAGGAAAATTAAAATCTTGTTAAGCATATATCCCTAAAAATGTAGCATATATTATCTCATAATCTCATAATCAAATTTGAATCAAAACATATAATATCATAAAGATTACATATTCAAATTTGAATACTATGCTATCTCAAGGATATTATGGGACCTTACATAAAATCAATTAAGCAATACTAGATGCATATAAATACTTAGAATCATAACATATTTAAACTGTTAGGTTTAATGGCCCAAAATTAGCTCCGCATTTCTACCACGGGCTTCAACGAATTTGGGCTACGGACTGTGGCGGCTAGGGTTTCGTCGTCTTGGTGGCTAGGGTTGTTCCTATAGTTTTTTACATCCTTATACCTCTAAACCCTATATAAAGGGCCTAGCCTAGGTTCTAATAATCATCCCAATAACACATAAACATAAGCATTTATAAGAGCTTAAGTTCTGCTATTTCTGTTTTTGTGAGAGAGTGTTCTGAGTAATTTGTAATGCTTTCTGATCTCTTCCTAGAGCACAATGCTCTAAGATCAGTTTTATACTCTCCCATCTCATATTGGATTCTTCGCTCATCGCCATCCGTGGTTTTCTCCTATTTTGGGTTTTCACGTAAATCTTGATGTTTTTTATTGTTCTTGTTATCGTTATTTTACTTTTGATTATCATTGCTCATCCTAACACTTTCGCAATTGGTTTGCTCTAATTTTCTAGTAAGTGGTATCAGAGCTTTGGTTTTGGATGTCTTCAATCGTGAAGGTTGATATTCAGAAGTTTGATAGGGAAATTAGTTTCAATCTCTGTAAGGTGCAGATGAGAGTGGTTTTCATTTAGCATGGGTTGTGGAAGGTTCTCTCAGGACCTCACACGAAACGTAGTACGATGACAGAAGAACAATGGGCGGAACAGAAGAAGAAGAAGCGTGGTTCTTTGACGGACGACGAATGGGAAGAATTGGCGGAGAAGGCAGTTTCGAGCATACAGTTGTGCTTGGCACCTCATGTTTTGTGAGATGTACTTGATAAGACAACTGCAGTGGGTCTTTGCATTCGCTAGAAGAACTCTACACAACGAATAGTCTCGTTAACAAGATTCGATTAAAGGAAAGGTTGTACACTTTCAAGATGGCAGAAGGTACTCCTGTTCAAAAACATCTAAATGATTTTAATGCGATTATTGTTGATCTTGAAAGTCTAGATGTGAAAATTGAGGATGAGGATAAGGCTATATTGCTAGTTGTCTCTTTGCCCTCCTCCTATAAATACTTCAAGGAAATTTTGTTGTATAGCAACAACGACACCTTATCTTTTGAGGATGTTAAGTTTAACTTATTATCCAAAGAAAAGTTTGATCTTAAAGTGTGTTCTGATGACAAAGCAGATAGTTTATGTCTAAGAGGAAGATCCTCTGAAAAGGAGGGTACAAACAGGAGAAATTCCAAATCGAAGTCAAAAAGCCGTAAATTCGGTAAATTCTGCAAATTTCGCAGAAAACTAGGGCATCTGGTCGTGGAATGTTACAAACTGAAGAACAAGAAGGAACGGGAAGAGAAGAGCAGTTAATTTGCTGAAGCTGCAGTTGTTGACTCTGGGTCAGATGGTGATGTCTTGCTAGTCACCACAACTGACAGTAGAGGTGCTACTGAGTGGGTTATGGATTTCAGCTGCACCTTTCATATGTGTCCCCACAGGGACTAGTTTTCAACATATGAATCGTTGGATTCAGGTGTCGTTCTCATGGGCAACAACGCCCAATGCGATATCGCAGGCATTGGCACTGTTCAGATCAAGACCCACGACGGTGTACTAAGGACTCTTTCTAATGTTCATCACATTTCTGACCTGAAGCATAACCTTATCTCACTTGGTACCCTCGAATCCAATGGGTCCAAGTATTTCGCCAAAGGTGGAGTCCTGCAAAATGTCCAAGGGTGCGCTGGTTCTTATGAAAGGAGTAAGACGTGGGCATCTCTATATACTCCAAGGTTCCACAGTGACTGGTTCTGCTGCAGTCACCACCCCCTCATCCGAAGCATATTCTGCTCAATTGTAGCACGCTCACTTGGTCCACAAGAGTGAGAAGGAATGACAATTCTAAGCAAGCGAGGTCTACTTGGCAGCAAAGATACGGGAAAACTTTATTTTTGCAATCATTGTGTTTTTGGAAAGCAAAAGAGAGTTAGTTTTTCTACCTCACTGTACTAAAGGTACCCTTGATTATATACATTCTGACTTGTGGGGTCCGTCTAGAATTCCTTCTATTGGAGGAAAATGTTATATGCTGACCTTTGTAAATGATTATTCTCGAAGAGTTTGGGTTTATTTTTTGAGGCAGAAAAACGAGGCTTTTCCTATGTTCAAGAAATTCAAAGCCGTCGTAGAGAATCAGACTGGGAAAAAGATAAAGAAACTCAAGACTGACAATGGTCTTAAGTTTTGTGAGTTTTATTTCAACAAGTTCTGCGCCACTCAGGGTATTGCCAGACATAAGACCCTAATCAGAAAGCCTCAGCAAAATGGATCACAGAACGATCAATCAGACTCTACTTGAAAGAGCACACTGTATGCTCTCCAATGCCAACTTGTGGCATCGTCGTGATTTCTGGGCAGAGGCTGTTTCAATGGCCTGTTATTCGGTGAATCGTTCTCCACACTCCTCTATTGACTTCAAAATTCCAGAAGAATTCTCGACAGGTAATCCTGTTAACTATTCTATTCTACGAGTATGTGGTTGCTTTGCCTATGCACATGTTAACAATGGGAAGTTAGCTCCTTGAGAAGTCAAGTGCATGTTTCTAGGTTATGCATCTGAATCTAAGGGATACTAGCTGTGGTGTCCTGACTCCAAGAAGGTCATTCAAAGCCGGGATATAACCTTCAATGAAACTGTTATATTTTCACCTGAGAAAGAGTCTGTTTCTACAGGTAATCAAGAAGATGTCAGTGAGAAGGTGGAGTTTGAGATTCCTGCAGATGTCCCTCAAGGTGGAGACACATTACCTCATTCTAGTAGTGAGGTCCATTCTGAGGAAGTCAATCCCAACATTCCAAGTCAAGAACCGCAGGCCATAGGTACTTACTCTCTTTCTCGTGATAGACTGTGAAGAACCATCAAAAAGCCTACATGTTACTCAGCTGATAATGAGAATGGGCTGATTGCATATGCACTGGCTGTTCCACAGGAGATACCTAAAGGTGTTAAACCTTCCTCGTATTCTGAAGCCATTTTCTGTCCCAACTTCTCAAATTGGCTTATGGTTATACAAGAAGAAATGGAGAGTCTGTACAAGAATGAGACTTGGGAGTTATGTTATCTGCCAAAAGATCGTCATGTTGTAACAGCCAAGTGGATCTACAAGCGAACGGAGAGCACTTCCGGTGTTGAAGATGCAAGGTGAAAAGCACGGCTGGTTGTTCGAGGCTGCAATCAGAAGGAAGGTATTGACTTTAATGAAGTCTTTTCTCCTGTAGTGCGTCATACCTCTATTAGAGTGCTGCTTGCTTTTATTGCTCTATTTGACTCGGAGTTGGAGCAACTAGATGTTAAAACTGCGTTTCTTTATGGTGAGTTGGAGAGGAGATTTATATGAGGCAACCTGAAGGATTTGTTGTTCTTGACAAGGAACATAGTGTGTGTCAACTGAAGAAGTCCTTGTATAGACTTAAGCAAGGCCCCAGATAATGGTACAAACAATTTGATACATTCATAATAGGCCAAGGCTATACACGATGTCACTATATATTTTCAACAATCTGGTGGTTCCTTCATTTATCTACTGTTGTATGTTGACGATATGCTCATTGCTTCCAAGGGTAAGTCCTTGATTGACAAGTTGAAATCTTAACTTAGTGATGAGTTCGAAATGAAGGATCTAGGTGCATCTAAGAGATACTTAGCATGGAGATTCACAGGGCTTGAAAGGCTGGCAAACTATACCTATCTTAAAGAAAGCATCTTGAGAAAGTCCTTAACAGGTTCAATATGGATAACTGTAAATCAATATCCAATCCTCTAGCTGAACATTTCAAGCTTTCAACCGAGTCCAGTCCTAAGTCTGAAGAGGAGATGGAGAGAATGTGTCACATTCCTTATTCTAGTGCAGTTGAAAGTCTCATATATGCTACGGTCTGCACTAGACCTGACTTAGCCCATGCGGTTAGCGTGGTGAGCCGCTGTATGTACAATCCTGGTAAGGGTCATTAGGAGGCTATAAGGTGGATCCTACGCCATGTGAAGGATTCTCTTGACAGATGTTTGATGTTCAACAAATCCAAGGCTGCAACCTATGATGTTATAGGTTTCGTTGATTCTGATTACGGTGGAGATCTTGATCGTAGGCGCTCTATTTCTGGATATAGTTTTACAATATGTGCAGGTGCAATCTCGTAGAAGGCATCACTATAGTCTAGTGCAGCTTTATCCATTACTGAGGCTGAATATATCGCTGCAACTGCAAAGAAGCTACATGGTTGAGACGACTTATTACTGAGCTTGGAGTTTCACAAGGTGTCACTACTGTATTTTCAGATAGCCAGAGTGCTATTCATCTCATCAAAAATGATGCCTACTATTCGAAGACCAAGCATATCAGTATCAAGTACCACTTCATCAGAGATACTATTGTTGTAGGAAACATTACGGTGAAGAAAGTTTATACCTCGGAGAATCCTGCAGATATGCTCACCAAGTCTCTTCCTATTGCTGGGTTCCAATATTGCCTGGTTGGCATTTAGTGCCTTTGATTACTCTTCGAGTTCCTTTGATGATGTTCTCTATGGTGTTCGTGATTTTGGTCCAAGGCGGAGATTTTTGGGTTTAATGGCCCAAAATTAGCTCCGCATTTCCACCACGGGCTTCAAGGAGTTTGGGCTACGGACTGTGGCGGCTAGGGTTTTGCCGTCTTGGCAGCTAGGGTTGCTTCTAGGGTTTTTTACATTTTTATACCTCTAAACCCTACATAAAGGGCCTAACCCAGGCTCCAATAATCATCCCAATAACACACAAACATAAGCATCCATAAGAGTTTAAGTTCTACTATTCCTGTTTTTGTGAGAGAGTGTTTTGAGTGATTTATAATCACTTTCTGATCTCTTCCTAGAGCACATCGCTCTGAGATCAGTTTTGTACTCTCCCATCTAATAGTGGATTCTTCACTTATCGCCCTCTGTGATTTTCTCCCCTTTTGAATTTCCACGTAAATCTTGGTGTTCGTTATTGTTCTTGTTATCGTTATTTTACTTTTGATTATAATTGTTCATCCTAACGCTTCAACAATTAGTTTTCTCTGATTTCCTAACATAAACAATATCAATATTAAGATAATCCAAATATAACATGATGAATATATCAATTGACTACTCCCTTTTTGTCTTTCATCAAAACACATTGATAAACACATATTAAGCTTAAGGGAAGCTAATAGAGTTTGTGCTGATTCTATAAGTTTTTGGCTTCCTTCAAATTCCAAAGGAATTTAATATGTAGTCCAGTCTTTGCAATGCTAGTTACGGTTGATGTGAAGATGGGTTAATTTTTTGGTT
This sequence comes from Carnegiea gigantea, assembly GCA_029747015.1. Classification (NCBI taxonomy): domain Eukaryota; kingdom Viridiplantae; phylum Streptophyta; class Magnoliopsida; order Caryophyllales; family Cactaceae; genus Carnegiea; species Carnegiea gigantea. The sequence continues at coordinate 95,919 of JAKOGI010002068.1, forward strand.
AAAAAAGCAAGAAAGATGGGTTAATTTAGATTGAGTTTTAGTTGGGCTAATCTCGGTTTGTGTGAGTACAACCAATGTGGTTATGATTGGCTAAACTTCGGCTTGTTGCAACACTTGTCTAATAAAATACACTCAATACGACGATGGAAAAGCTAATCAAACTCCATGGATTAGGATTATATAAGTAGCACCATGTTGGGATTCTTTCTTTAATCAGAGAGAATTGTCAACAATAAAGAAGAGAGAGAAAAAAGACCAAGGTAAAGGAAGTCAAAGAAGAATTGATAATGAATGGAATGTTTCAAAATTTATTTTTAGGGGAAGTTTAAGTCTACTAGTGTATCTTTATAGGCGAACTTGTCCTTGGTAAAAAACTTCCTTAAAGTCTTATGAATAGAGACATTATTTGCCTTTGTAAACAACAATAAAAAATACAACCAAAAAGAAACGATTGAGAGGAAACCACCAAGAATTGGTGAGGGTGTTCTACTAAAATTAGGTAAGACTCATCTTTTATATACGATCCGAGTGGGTGAGACACTGGGTGTATAACCTTTAGATTATCTAGAGGAGATACAATTGTAATCCTATAATAAAATAGTGAAAATATTTTTGAACCGATAGTCCTGTAGTTTTTACTTTCATTTTGGAGGCTTTCCAAGTAAAAATTTAGGTGTCCTTATTTGCAATATCTTTTTTTTTATTTTTTACATGCGTAGTTTAATTATACAAAGAGAGAAAAGAGTTCACTTCCACATTAGTAATCCATCTTTTCTCAACAATGGTATTATAACACAGGTTGATCAACATATTCTTGTATAAATTAAGATGAAGGGTGTTGTCACTAACTTTGGTGACATGATCAAGCTTACAGCAGATCATTATTCCTATTGGAAGGCCATGCTGGAGGATCATCTAATTTTTAAAGATCTTGCTGGGCCTATTTTGAATAAAAATATGCTAGAAGGTAAAAATGAAAACGACTGGAAGTTGTTAAATTGTAAAGCAATTACAATAATTTGAAAGTACATAGACAGAAGTTTGTTTGAGCATATGCTAAATTTTAACAATGTGTACAAACTTTAGATAAAACTTGCATCCTTGATCCAAAAGAAGATGTTGTAACAAAGCTCTGCTCGCAAAGTGCAGTTGGTGAAGCTCCAGTATAGTAATAGATAAAATATGATTGAGCATATGAACAATTTCAAGGGGCTTATAAATCAATTGGTAAAGATCAAGATGAAACTCGATGACGAGTTATAGACACTAGTGCTTCTCGATCATTTCATTGCCTGAGGGTTTAGACGCGTTGGTAGCTACATTGAGTAACTCCGATCTAATGAAAAAAAATCAATGTGGATACTGTGATAGATAGTCTCTTAAATAAAGAAATAGGGAGAAAAGAAAGAGGCATTTCAATGCAGTATGAAACCAATTTCGTTGATGACCATGCTAGAAGTGAGAATCGTAGGAGAAATAGATGGTGTAATAAGTCCAAAGGGAGATCTAAATCTCATCCTAAACTAGTTTCTTATTACTGTGGCAAGCCAAATCATAAGATATCTAATTCTCGATATTACAAGAGAGACCATAAGGTTGGAAAAGTTAAGCTTGATTAGATTGAACACAAGAAATTAAGAATACAAAAGCACAATATTGTTGTTGCCACAAAAGATGACAATGAGGTGCTTCTCATTGGAGAACAAAATTATCTGAATGTAGCACATGATGATTGTTTGTGGATTGTTGGCTCAGGTGCCACCTCCTATGGTGCTCCACATGAACATTTTTTCTCATCTTACCAAGGTGGTGATTTTGGTAATGTCAATATAGGAAATCAAGTTTCGAGCAAAATCATTAGTGTTAGCGATGGGCTTGGGGCAGATACGGGGCGGGTGGAGTTATACTCGTACCCATATCCATTTTCAAAAGTCATCCCCATCCCATACCCATACTCATCGGGTTCTCAAAAGCTATCCCCATACCCATATTCATCGGGTATTTCGGGTATTTCAGATTTTATTTGGGTATATGCATATATTATAATATAATTCTATTGGGTACGATAATTTCTTTTACCTAAAGAAATTCATAAAACTAAATTCAACTGGGCCAAATGTTCTAAAGAAATACAAATATACAATAGGCATTGGATTCAATAGTTCATACTAAGCTCATAAATAAAAAACTGCATTCTAGAAATGATTAAAATGAGAGAGTGAGGGACATAACAATGAGCTAGAATCTTAGGTTTGTGAATCGTGAGTCATGTGACTTTATGTATCAACATAGTGAATAAGCGACACAAATGGATGCATTGCATAGTTGGGGATGGGTTGCGGTATGGAGTTTTTTTAAAAAATAAATTACATATGTTCAAAGCTCAAAACTCTCCTCAATAATTTATTTACCACCTACAAAAATTCAGGTGCGGGGCGGGTATGGTTATAGGACAGGTGATGCCTATACCCATACCCATAGCTGTACGCATATCCATACCTGTTTCAGTGTACCTGCCCTATACCCATTTGTTCCCAATTTTTTATACCCATACCCGTTATAAATGGGGTGAGTTTGGGTGCAACTTGCATCCCTAGTTGGTATTGGTGGCCTCACCTTGATAACCAACACAAGATGCAAGATCATGTTAAAAGATGTGAGGTGTGTTCCAGACATGCACCTCAATCTTATATTTGTGGGAAAACTTGATAACATTGGTTTGGTTAATCACTTCGATGGTGCAATTTGGAAGCGCACTAAAGGAAGTCTAATTATTGCTAGAGGAAAAATGGAAGAGTCCTTGTACTTTATGTAAGAAAAGTTGTATAGGGGAGAGCTTAATGTTGCCTATGACAATGCAAATTTGAAGTTATGGCACAGAAGAGTCAGACACATGAGTGAAAAGGAATTACAAATCCAAGTTAGAAAAGAGCTCCTTCCCTATATAAAAAGCAAATTTCTTATCTCTTGTAAAGATTGTTTAGCTAACCAACAACATAGGGAGGCATTTCAAAAAAATGTCCAATCCTACTAGAAGAATGCACATTCTTGATTTGGTTCATAGTGATGTATGTTCTATGGCTAAAAAGTTGCTTGGTAGAGCATTATACTTTATTACTTTTATTGATAACCACTTAAGAAAAGTTTGGGTCTCTTTATTAAAAATAAAGGACCAAGTACTTGAAGCTTTCAAGAAGTTTTATGGTAAGGTGGAAAATAAAACTGGACAAAAATTCAAGAGCATTCAAGCAAACAATGGTGGAGAATACTATGGCCCCTTTGAATCATATTGTAAGTTGCATGAGATCAGGCTTGAGAAAATGCTATCGAAAACACCTCAGCTAAATGGTTTATGCAAGAGAATGAATCAGACTATTGAAGAAAGAGTCTGATGCATGCTGTCTCACACTAAACTCCCTAAATCTTTCTGGCGAGAGGCCATGAAGGCTATCATTGGCATAATCAACTTTTCATTATCAGTTCCTTTTGGTGGTGCTATCCTATAGAAAATTTGGTCCAGAAAGAAATTATCACATAACCACCTCAAAATGTTTGGTTGCCAAGCATTCGACCATACTCCTAAGGATGACTGAGCCAAACTTGATTCGAAAACAAAAAAGGGTATTTATCTTGAATCACCAAGACATGAATTTGGCTGCCGACTTTAGGATCCTATAAGTAGAAAGATTCTAAGAAGTCAAGATGTTTTATTCTTTGAGGACCAAAACATGAAAGGTTTGAAAAAGAAAAAGTCTTAAACACAGTTGTTGGAGATTCTAATTTTGGTCCTTCCCCTTATGGTTTGTGATAATGCAGGAGCGGATAATTAAAAATAATAATCAAACTATCAAATCGACGATCTTGCCTCTTCCTCTAATGATGATTAAGAGCGAGGTCAACATGAGTCGATCAAATCTAATGCTAATTCCGCTAAGGAAAGATCTCAAGAAGAGGTTTAGCTAAGCGATCTATCGAAGAAATATGACCATCTGCCAAACGTAACCCAGATAAATATGTAACTCTCACAGATAAGCGAGAATCTCAGAGTTATGAAGAAGTAATGGGTGATAGCCATAAGGTAGAATGGGTGAAAGCCATGCAAGAAGAAATGAAATCCATGCATAAGAATCATACACATGATTTACTGGATTTGCCCAAGGGAAGAAAGGCCTTGAGAAACAAATGGGTGTATATATAGACTCAAGAATGAGGAGAATGACCAAAGATCTATAAATAAAGCTTGTCCTATAGTGAAAAGGTTTAATCAAAAGCAAAGGATAGATTTTGAAGAGATATTCTTCCATGTTGTGAAGTTGTCTTCAATTCAAGTTGTACTTGATCTAGCCACCAGTCTAGACTTGGAATAGAATAACCAGACATCAAGACATCATTTTTACATAGTGAACCAGCTAGAGGAGGAAATATATATGGAGCAACTTGAAGGGCTTGAAGTTGTAGCCAAAGAAAATTTGGAGTGTTGACTTCAGAAAAGCCTCTATGGTCTTAAACAAGTGCCTAGGCAATGATATAAGAAATTTGATTTTTATATGGCTAAGTATGATTTGAAGAAGACACTCCCTAGTCATTATGTCTTCGTGAAGAAATATGATGGTGGTGACTTCATCATATTATTACATCGATGATAATTGTTGGGCATGATCTAAAGAAAATTTTTCCTTTAAATAAGGCACTCAATAAATCATTTTCCATGAAGGATTTAGGATCAGTAAAAAAAGATCCTTGGGATTAAAATAACTCGATATAGATCAAAGAAGTTATCCAAGAGAGTTATTTTGGAAAATTGTAGGAAAGATTCAACATGCACAAGGCTAAACCTGTTTGCTGGACATTTCAAGCAAAGTATGAGGAGAATCTAACAAGTGAGAAAGAAAATTCAGAAATAAAGACTGTTCCTTATTAATTTGCTATTGGCACTGTAATGCATGTTATGATATATAGTAGACTCGATAATGCTTACGCTGTAGGTGTTATAACTCGATTCTTAACTAATCCAGGAAAAGAGCACTGGACAGTAGTGAAATATGCACAGTATCCGAGATAGATATTGAAACATATCAAGGGCATAATTGAGAAATGTTTGTGCTTTGATAAAGAAAAACCCATGTTAGTAGGTTACATATATGCTAACCTAGTTGGTGATATTGATTTTCAGAAATCAACTTTTGGGTATTTAACTACTTTTGTTGCGGGAGCAGTGTCCTGACAAGCTAAGCTCCAAAATGCATTGCTCTGTCAACCACTAAGGCTGAATATATTGAACCTATAGAAGCATGTAAGGAGATTATATGGATAAGAAATTTCCTACTCAAACTAGGCAATAAGCAAGACAAATATATGTTGTGCTGTGATAGTCAAAGTGCTAAGTATTTAGCTAAGAACTCTACTTTCCACTTCCGTTCGAAACATATTGATGTTCGCTATCACTAGACATGGGAAGTGTTAGAAGATAAGCTCCTACAGCTTGAGAAAGTCCACGTCGATGAAAATTGGTCAGATATAATGACTAAGATGCTATCGGCCAAGAAATTTGAAAACTCTTACATGGGTGCTAGTCTAGTGTTCCTCAATTAAGGCAGGAAGGGAGAGAATTGTTGGGATTCCTTCCTTAATTGGTGGGAATCATCAACAATAAAGGGGGGGGGGAGAGAGAGAGAGAGAGAGAGAATTAAAGGAAGTTAAAGAAGAATTTATAATAGAAGAAATGTTTCAAAATGTATTTTTAAAGGAGGTTTAAGAATAATAGCGTATATTTAGGAGTGAACTTTTTCCTTGGTAAAAAGACTTCCCTAAACTCCTATAAATAGAGGCATTATTTGCCTTTGCAAACAATAACAAAAAATACAACCAAGTGATAGAAATACTTGAGAGGAAAACATTAACAACGGGTGAGGTTGTTCCACCAAAAGGAGGCAAGAGTCATCTTTTGTATACCATCTGAGTGGGTGAGACATTTAGTGATGTACTGTAAATCACCTAGAGGAGATACATTTGTAATCCTACTATAAAATAGTATAAGTATAATTGAACTGATAGTTTCGTGGTTTGTATCTTCATTTTGGAGGATTTTCCACGTACAAATTCAGGTGTCTCCATTTACAATATTTCTTTGTTCTTTTAACTACCTATTTTAATTGCAGAAAGAGGGGAAAAAAATTCACTTTCGCATTAGCAATCTGCCTTTTCCTAACACATCGTAATCAGTTATAGACACTATCGGGAATGAATTTTTTTATGTTGTGCATATTTTCTGTATAGTTCTTTTCTATTTCCTTTATTCCGTTTTGTTATGTATTCTTGCTGAGCTAACCAATTTGTTAGACAGTGACGAGGAGGGGAATACCTTTTTGTATATATATCATTGAACTTGTGTGTCGAAGGCATATTACACAGAAATAAAATCATGCTCACAAGCATTATATATATTTTGTCTGTCTAGAGATGGTGTCAAAGCATTAAAATTAGGATCCTATATCTTATGTGGTGTTTGGTTGAAAGTAATGTTATTACTACGTAATTGAATAAACCATGTAATATAATTGCCAGTGTAATAAGATGGGATAATAATTATATTACAATGTTTGGTCACCAACAATACTTTACACACGGCGTGAAGTACTTACAATTCAATTCGCTTTTATTTTGCCCACTTTAATTATTTGTAACTTTATTGATAGTTATCATCTAATATCTTATCATCATGATTATGATACTTCACATGAGACTTACTTCACTCTATTTCATCTAAATTACAATAAATAATATTGTTCAAATTTAGCAAGTAGAGAAAAAATATAATGATGATGATGATGAGACAAAGAGACAGAGAGATATGATGCCTAGAATATACAAAAATACAGTTACAATAATATTATCATGGTTTGAGTTAAACTTTATCTAATATGGAGAGGAGAGAGGAGGGTAATGGGGGATTTAAACCTTTAAAAATCTCATGTTAAAGTACTAAGAGATGGAAAACAGAGGAGAGACAATGGAGAGAAGAGAGAGAAACTTCCCAAATATAATATCTTATAGTTGGGTAGACTTTAATTCAAAGATATACAATCACAATATTTTAAGAAAAGTCAAGTAATTGTAATTGTATTGATTGAGGTAAATATAATTACAATACAATCTTGATTATATCGGTCAATGGTAACCAAACATGGTAATAGAATCATCATTACCATTTTGATTGCATTACCATTTTGATTACACATAACCAAATGAGCTAGTAGGGTTTCTTTGCTTCTTTCCTAATCAGTAAATTTGTTTAGCTCTATCAATTGATCCATCTTTTCAACAAATTCAGGCACAATTATTCTGTTTCTACATCGATTGATTGCTTTGCACCATCAATCAATCAAGTCTACAACATTATATTCAGGAATTCATTTTTTCTAATGGATCAATTTCTAGGGCATATCATTGGTTTTCTCTTAACCATGGTCATTTCAAACTTTAAATATCGAGAACCACTATTTTGTATGCTTAAGACAATCCTAGTTTGAAGCTAACTTCTAGTTCTTTCAAGGTAGAACACTTCAGCAGTGGGAAGAAAGCTGTCATGGTTATGCTATTTATGAAGAATAAAATTAGCTTGATTAATGGTTAAATTCATCTATCTCAAGACATTAAGATAGTGCAATGAGATGGTAATATCTAGCTTGTAAATTCTCTTTATATAAATGGTAGGGAAAGTGCCCTGTTCTACGAAATTGTAAATGATTTATGGAAAGCGTTTTGTGAATGTTCTGGTCAAATCAACGGAGCCAAGATGTACTAGGTCCAGAAAGATGTGATTTCCATTAGTCAAGGTAAGCTTCGTATAGCTAGTTATTATACCACGGCTAAGAAAGTCTAGCATGAGTTGGAGTGTCCAGCAATTTATCCAACTTATGAATGTGCCAAATGCAAATATGATCTACCTAAGAACCGGATAAGTATAATCAAGATTAAAAACTGTTGTAGTTTTTTATGGAATTTAATCGTTTTATGAAGCTATTAGAGATAATACTTTGACGATTTTCCCATTGCTTTCTCTTGCTCAAGTCCATTCTCTATTCATGTAAGAGGAAAATCAATCAGAATAGTCTAGTAATTCTCCTCCATTCATTAATAAGGCATCATCTTTTAATTATTTTCTAGTTCTTCATCATATAATGCCTTCGATCTCAAGCCAACTAATAAGAGAAATAGATTTGATTAGCAGAGGAAAACCTATTTTGTGATTACTACAAAAGGCATGACCATACATGCAGATGTTATTCTAATACCAATGTTAGAAATGACTACCCCAACCGTAGTGTGCAAAGAAATAGAAGGTTTGCATAAAATGTTAGTGTTGAAAATAGAGGTTTTGGGCATCATACACACAATAACATAACCAATCAACAATGATCTCAAAATCTTGAGGGTGTTCTTAAGCCTCTTGCATAGGATCAAGGTCAACAATAGGTTTAGTTCATCAACAATTTGCAAATTATAAAATCTAGTTAGAAATCACATAAACCATGTCAAGATTCTTATTCTCATTGTGTAGATAATCACCTAATAACTAGACTTGTTTTGTCGGATATTATTTGTTGCACCATCAATTCCATTGGCATGCAGGTTTTAGACGCAAGGGTGAGTTATCATATGGCATGCAATCTAGGCATCTAAAAACATCTACATACTCTGAATGAACCCATGGCTTTCATCTCACCAATGTGTTAAAAGGTCATAATCATAAAAGTAGGGTTTGTAGATCTTGGACATGACATTGTTTTAGATGGTGTTCTATATGTCCTAGAGTTCAATTGAACCTCCTTTCTATCAACAAATTATGCATACACTAGGGTTGTTTTATGTATTACCTACTGTAGACTCCTCCGAGGACGAGGCCATTGGAGCTAGATGCTGTTCTTTATGTCCTAGATGGTGTTCTATATGTCCTAGAGTTCAAGTGAAGCGTCTCTTGGTCTATATTACCTAGATGCCAAGGCTATAAAGTTCTGTATATAGTGTAGCTTAGTCTAAGACTGCATTAAATAAGTTATTTGACACTAGATGTTTGTCATACATTCTGAGATTTATTTCTAAACTTAGATTCCATTGCTTATGCTTATCAATTTGGTTCCATAAATGATGTTATGGTATGGCATTAAAGTTTAGGACATCTTACTTATAACAAGTTGAAGTTCCATTCTTTATCTCTCAATGATAAACTATGTAGAAATTTAATGTGTATGTATGCCTTAAAGCTAAATAACATATGATTGTTTTTCCTAATAGTTCTATGCATATTCATCATCCTTTTGAGCTTAGACACATAGGGTCCTGATCATACCCCTACTTGAATTGGTTAAAGATTTTTGTTGACTGTAGTTGATGACCTTGTAAGGAGTGCTTGGACTCACTTGATGCACCATAAAAATGAGGTTGTTAACCTAATTAAGGCTTTCGTTCAAATGGCTATATCTTCCAGTATAGTTAAGTTTATAAGGTCTAACAGTGCCTTAGAGTTAACATTGAATACAGAAGCTATAGTTTTCTTTGCTAAGCAATATATTCAACATCGTATGAGTTTTGTTTCGACACCTTAGCAAGATGGTGTAGTGCAAAGGAAGCATAGGTAGCCTTTGAAAACTTGTAGAGCTTCATTGTTTTGATCTGGCTTGTTGATAAAATATATAAGAGATTGTTTATTGTCAGCCACCTAACTTATTAATCAATTTCCTACTGTTTTACTTAGCCATAAATCTCCTTTTGAATTGTTATATAGAACTCATCCATATATTGGTCATCTCCGATTCTTTGGCTACCTTTGCTACATGACAGTCCCTAAACCACATCAAGCTAAATTGAAACCCAGGGCCCTTCCTTGTGTTTTCTTTGGTTACCTTTTGGTAAAACAACTTATAAACTCCTCTCTCTTATTAACAAGGTTTATATTTCTAGAAATGTTGTGTTTCATGAAGATATTTTTCCTTTTAAACACCAACATCACCTATTACTTCTCTAGCCCCTGTGAGGCATCTAGATATCTCTTTTGATTTACCATTTGTTCCTCTACTAGAGTCTATTTAAAATTCACCTACTTTATCCTTCACTTCTTTGGCACCTTAACTTCTGCTCGACCACCACTTAGCACCACAAGAATTTCTCAGCTTCCTTCTTAATTGAGGGACTATGTTTATGAGCATCCACCTCAAGTCTCTATCTATAATGTTTGTTATGCTACACCATGTAACATAGCTCTAATAAATGGTGCTATTATTTCTATTCCCATTTCTTTTTTTCAAGAGGTTATCCAAGAGCTATCTACTTATGAGGAGGTTGTGGCTTATCCTAGCTAGCAAGCAACTATGGACTAGGAGTGTAATGCTTCTCTTGGTGATAGCACTAGGAATTTGCTTGTCTTCCTGCTAACAAAAGGGCTATTCCATGTAAGTGGGTTTATTACAACAAATGAAGTTCTAATGGCAAAGGCTGAAAGCAAGATTAATTATGAAGGGTTTTTCATAGAAGGCAGGAGTGGATTCCATGAGACCTTTTCCGAAGTGGTCCAAATGGCCACCGTTAGGATTTATTAGCAGTAGTGGCTAAGAAGGCATGGTCTTCTTGTCAATTGGATGCTAATTGTGCCTTTTGGCATAGAGAGTTATATGAAGATGCATTTATGAAACCTGCCACTGGTTGACAACTACTTTTTCATAATGTTATTTGTAAACTAAGAACACGTTTGCATGGTTTAAAACAAGCTAATAGGCAATTGTCTGAGAAGCTATGGATAGCACTTTAGTGCACTAGTTAGTTGCATTCTTAGAATGATTAAAGTTGTTTTTGGAGAAACATAGGTGAGTAGGAGAGGGAAGATCGAACTTGCAATCAGTTAACATGTTAGCTCACTTGTGGTCCTCAGTCAACCCTGGATTTGACCTGAGGAAGGCCCCTCAAGTTAATTTAAGAAGAATGAAAGGAAAAAAGAAGAAGCAAAAATAGAGAGATTTTACTAATTTTGGAAGTATATCTTAGATATTGCATCATAAATAATGTTTAATAGTGCCATAACGATGATAAGTGGGGGTATTTATAGCTTAGGGGTCAGTGCCCAAGGGTAGAATAGTCATTCCCTAGTCTCAGGTTGAAACAACCATTATGCCCTGTTATTTCCCTCTTCCTCCTTTTAGGTCAACCCTTGACCTTTATTAACTTGGACCTCGCCATATGTCAGCTTTTCGCTGGTGAGGGCCCTAAATATCCTAATCATTTAGCCCTACACATCTCATCAGAATGTCTTTTAATGTGTTTGGGTGAGAGATGGATTTCGTCAATCCTTATTTCCAGTGGGCTATAGGAAGAGTAGGTGAGCAATTCAAAGAGCATTTTCTTTCTCTTTACACTTTTTACATTTGTAGATTCCATCAAATGGCGAAACATTCTCTTTCTTGGAAGTGAATCAGAGGCCAAGTTTATCGTGTTGAGGTTCACCTTCAAGAAGCTATGTACGGATCCTTTAGCCCTCCTCCTAGGCCTCTCTTGCCTCTGTGGTCATCGTTGTGCCCGTGCTTTACAAAGACTAAGGTGGAGTCTTATGCTTATTAAGCCAATGTTCTTGACATAATTTAGTTCATCTTTTATACTTCCATTCTCCAAGATGCAATTCTCTTTAGAATCATTTTGTCTCTTATAGCTCAAGATTTGATGGAACCCTTGGAAGAATTTCACTAGGACAACTTTGAGGTTTAGCTTAACTAAAATTACAATAAGCTAATTCGATGTCATAATCAAGATGTCTCATGCTTTCTGTGATCTTAAGGTCGTTAAGAATTCAAGTTTGTCCACCTTTCCACTTTCCCTTCCCCGCGGCAACTCTTCAAAGGAGAGGAGAAGATTCTTTCCAAATGAGAAGGCAAGGTTCTCATCAAAGGAGAAGGCAAGGGCTCTATCGACAGAGAAGGAAAAGAGTTTCTCGAAAGAGAAAGTAGATGCTCCATCTGTTGAATAGGAAGCGATTTGCTATGAAAGAGTAGGGTAAGTCTCTTTTAATTGAAGAGAAACTAGGTTCAAGCTCTTTGCCTTGATATGTAGTCATTGACCCTTGTTTATTTTCGTGATGTAATATTATTTATTGTCCCACAACTTTGTCATAGTTCGTTTTTCAAGCGAACGCCTCTTGCCGCATTAATGTAATTGCGGCTTGTCGCATGGATGTTTTTTTCCATGCATTTAAAACTTCATAATAATGAACATATTGCCTGTTGACTTAAGCGCTATTGTGTCTTTGTTTTTCACAATTTATGGATTTTATGGGTGAACTTTTTGTTAATGGCTTCCTTTGCCTAGGCATCTTTGTGCTATCAATTTGAGCTCACCTCCTCATCTCGATTATGAGACTTAGTTGGCTTAAAGGAATGTTCAACCTAAAATTTATACATTTTTACACCATTTATTATCTGCAATTTGCTCAAAATTAATTATTAACTTGGGATATTCATGTGAGTTTTGTTTATCTAGTAGGAACTATGAACAATTTTACAAAATATGAATAAAAGTGCAAAATTAATTAGAGTCATTGTAGACCCAACTCATGGCCCAAAATTACACCTACCTAGACCCATCTCTGCCTCCACCTTTGGCTCTCCTACCCTCATGTGTGCCTCCCAAGCCCCCCTGTCCAATCTTTATTTTTCTCTTTCTTATTCTTACTAATAGACCACGCTTAATCCATCCTTTTCTATTTTTTTCCCTCTCCTCATTTTTTCCCCTCTCCCTGTAAGCACATGACACACTCTTATTTTGATCTTCTTCCTTGTTGCCCACTAGTAAACCACAAAGCATAACCCCCCTTTTTTACTTCTTCGTTATTCCTAGCCCTGACATACTAAAAGACCTCTCCATCCATCTTCTTTTTCTCTCTCCTTCACCATAAAGCTCTATTAATCCCAGCTATTTCATCACTATAATCATCAACCATCACTTCAATTAGGTAGTGAAGGCGAGATCAGCTGTTAAAAGATGTGGACAAGAGCTTTAATTTGTGATTAATTGAAGTAATGATGAACTAGTACTCAAGATTCTATATATTAGGCAGTAGCAAGGTTAAAAAGCGAGTGGGAGAAAAGTAGGGTAGCGATATTAATTTTAGTTTTAGTTTCTTCCTTGTTCTTTTTCTCCAGATCTATTTTTAGGACTCTTAATTTATTACAATATGATTTTTAGTTGTTAAGTTTCAGTGAAAATTTCAATATTCAAAGTCGAATTTGCAAGCGATTAGTTTCAATTTGATGTTGGTTTCAATTTGTTGATTTTGAGCTTTGGTTATATTTTCCTCGATTCCAAGTTGTTTATGTGGTATAAGTTTGGAAATGTTTCCTTTGGCTTTTGGATTATGTTGTTGCATATTATGCGGCGCTTTGGCTTTCTCTACTGATATGGAACTTCAAAATTTAGGAACCAACCTTTAATAATGGAGGTTTTGAATTGGATTGATGAGCCATTGTAATTTAAATATACACTTAATTTTCAAGAATGTTGAATTTAGGTCTGTTTTGTTTTGGTGGGAAGAACTTTGCCTTCTGAGGTTTGGTTTGTAATTTAGTCCTATAGTTTCTAATGGTAAGTTCCCAATTTTGGCTTTCTGAATTGTGCACAAGTTTACAATTTAAGTGTTGATTACATGTTGATTTTAGTTTATTTATAAAGTTCCACTACAAACACTTATCATTAGTTGAATTTCGTTTTTTTGGGTGATGGATTGAGTTTTGATGATGATCGAGTCTCATAAGTGGCCTGGTTTTATATCCTACCTCTGTGGATCGACACTCTCAAATATTACGACAATAAACCATATGCTTGCAAAAACTCATAACTAATGTTACCCAGATTTGGGAACATCCAGCATGTTGAATACAAAAGAACTAGTAGCAAACAAGACAGCATAATTTCGTAACAAAACGAAAGCAAGCCTAGATTGTTAAACCAAAGCAGGGTAAGAGCAAAGGAATTAAAATTGCACCAATAGAGAACCTAAATTAGAAATTCAAGCCAAATCTCACAAATTATACTAATTTGAGAAATCAAAAACAATATTTGAAACTAGAACGAAAACCATAATAAATCGTAAACTATAAAAACTCTACTATATGCTTCATTCCTTATAATTGATCTTGAAGCTTCTACTTAGTCCAAAAAATACAATCCTTGAATTTTTTGATTTTTTTCGGTTAATCTTCAATTATGAACTCATAACCATTCTTGTTACTCGTTGCCTTTAATAAATAGACCGTGAAGGTGAATTGATGAAGATGATTAATAGAGTAAAGACTCGAACTGAAGTGTGAGAGAGAAAGATGAAGATGGACGATGGGGCATAGGTTGAAGCAAAATCAAAATAAGTAGCAAGGGAGGGGGGAGAAAGTTACTGGGCCCGAAAACAAAGAAAACTGGGAGGGATAGCATTGGCCTGCCTCTTTTGGGCCGATGTGCTGTGCCTGTGAGGAGGAAGAGTTAAGCACTTGGTCCGGTTCTCTTGTTCCTTTGTTTCCATTTGATCGAATAATTCTTTCTTGCTCCACTTGTGGCAAGTAATTTATTCATTTATCTCAACTTTTCACAATTTCTGCAAAACAAACAAAAATATATGAAAATCCTAATTTAAATTATTTATTTTGAGCAAATATTAGATAAAGAAGGGTATAAAATGCATCATTTTTCAATTGAACAAATATCTTACACCCAAGTTTTGCTCGTCTTCAAGTAAAACGAAACTAAATACCTAGAAAAAAAAAATAGAATCCTAATTTACTTTTATAGGAATTACAGTTGCACTTAGCGTGTGCAACAAGCTCTTTAAACCCCTAAGTCACCTATAGTGGACGAGTAAGGCCTTATAAGGGTTTGTAAAGATATACCCTCAAAATCTTTAAAGAAAAAGAAAACAAACTACACCAAAAATCTTTTTGGTTCTCAGAAACTCATATATACAACATACGGGAAAAATATGTGCACATTTCAATTAATGACATCATTCAAGTAACCTAGGCATTAGAGCACATGTAAACACAATGTACACATCAAGAAACTCTTAGTTCCTGCTGATGACATCTGTACACAACCTTTCATCCCACTTAAGAAATATAAACAAGTCAAGCTGATAGAACCTTACTTTAGAAAACATGTGGAATATTCCCACTCATGTGTTTAACATATGACAAGGTTCACTCAGCTCTCTTCTAATCATACAAACCACGATAGTCTTGTTAAAATTGTCATTTCTCCACCACTCAAATGTCAAATGCAATATGATAATGAAGAGGTCTTTATAGATTTGTAATAGGGCTAAGGGTTCAGGGTAATTAAGGGAAAATCAATTTGGAAAATATGGAGATAAAGTCACTTAACTCGTGAGCAACTAAACACTTCCACCAACTATACTATATACACACTCTCCCAACACTTATGACAAGATAAAACACACCACAAAAATGGACTGTTGAGAAATGAGTTGAAATAATGAAAATCAAGTATAAATAATAACCATGCCAAACTCTCTTATTCACAACATTTATGATATTTTTTTGAGTTTTTAAAATTTTTTCCTTTCTTTGCTTTGAAACTTTTTCTCTCTTTTTTTTTTATTTTCAAAGAAAAATAAATGAATGGCATGTAATAATGCAACAAAGAATCTAGATAATCGTAATGAAAAGCAACCCACAGAATCAAAATGGGAAACTCTCATAAACCAGTTGATAGCTTCGCCTCACCACATCAAAGGATCTAAAAATGACCACCATCTACATCATCACCCAAAAGCTATCCCATCAAATGTTGGAGTAACTCTATCAAATATTGAAGTGTTACTCCACTAGACTTGGCTTAGATACTAAGAAAATTATTTTGACCAACGTCTAATATGAAGGTGCACAACAAATGAAAAAAGTCCAAAAAAACTCAAAAGGGTAAGCAAAGGGTAAAACACTAAATTTAGGGTGGCAATTTGGTTAATTTGGCTCAAAAATAAAGAATGCATTTATCATATTACCATGATGTACATGCTAAATGTGATTTTGAAGATAATCAAAATAGGCTCTGGAAATCTAATCGTAGAATAGATACACGTGGAAGAAAAATATGAGACTAGATTGATGAATTAGTCTTAAAGGCTCAAAATCTCACATATTCATCTACCAAAGTCTAGATAACTTACATTAAAAAGTTGGGGGTTAGGATATGGCATAGAATATCACAGTTTGGACTAAGTTCTATCATGCACACTATACTTACATACAACCTAACAGCGAAGTTACAAGAAAATATAGTCAATCAGAATAGCACATATTCCCCAAAACAATAAATCCTTTTAGCTTTTCTTTTTGTTTTAAAACATAGGTTCCTCATATTAAACTAGCAAATGTTTCCCGACTTTATTTTTTGAGTTCAACCAGCTTGAGAGTGCTCATCCTCTCGAGTTAGCTTCATCATCGATCCGAGTTAAGGAGAAAAGCTTTCCCAACTTGGCTTCCGTAGAAAATCCAAGTTGGTGATATGGCTCTCGTAACTAAAATTTTCAAAGCAAATCCAAGTTGGGGAGGGGGCTCTCCCAACTCGATTTTTCGATGCTAATCTGAGTTGGAGAAGACGCCTCTCCCAAATTAGCCTTCATCACCAATCCAAGTTAGGAATGAGGCTATCCTAACTCGGTTTTTTGGTGCTAATCTGCATAGGGTAGGATACCACTCCTAACTCGACCTTGGTTAGCAATTCGAGTTATGGAAGACACTCTCTTAACTTAATATTCCGATGCTAATTTGAATTGGGGAGGACTCAACTCCCAACTTGGCCTTCTTTATCAATCCGAGTTGGCAAGGATGCTTTCCTAATGTAGCCTTCATTGTCGATCCAATTTAGGGAGGAGGCTCTTTCAACTTGGTTTCCAATTCTAATCCGAGTTATAGGGGCCTTCACTCCCAAGTCGGCCTTGCTCATTGACTCAAGTGAGGGAGGATGCTCTCCCAACTCATTTTTCTGATATTAATCCAAGTTGAGGAGAACTCCACTCCTAACTTGGCCTTCGTTGCTGATCCAAAATAAGAAGGACTCCATTCCAAACTTGACCTTCATTATAGATCTGAGTTAAGGAGGAGCCTATCACAATTCAACCTTCCAATGCTAATCCTTCCACTTCCAAGTCAACCTTCATTGTTGATAAGTCAACTCTCAGACTCGACACTATCATAGCCTACTTAAAGAAGGCCAAATTTCCAACTCAATGTTGTGATAGCCGACTAGGAAAAGATCGGCTCTTCGACTTGGCATTGTCGTAAGTAACTTGAGAAGGGCATGTCTCCCACTCAGTTATCCTAACAGAGTTAAGGAGAACACCTCTTCGACTCATCATTGTCGAAGCCAATTAGAGGAGGGCACCTTTCCAACTGATTACAATCGAAATCGACTTAAGGAGGGCATCTCTCCAACTGATCATCATCAAAAATGAGCTGAGGATTACACCTCTCCAACTCATCACCATTGAAACCGAGTAGAGGGTGCACATTTCCAACTTATCATTGTCAAAATTGAGTAGAGGACAACACATCTTTGACTCACTAATGTCGAAACCGAATTGAGGTAGATGCCCAAGTGGATAATGGGCTTTCTATGGCTGGTCATGATCGAATGTAAAAATTAGATGGATAGCCCCTCTAACTTATCTTACTATCATTAATTTTACAATCAGACATTGAGCAGCCTCTCAAGGTTGACACTTGCTTGATCAAAGGATGCCTCGCCCTTTGGGGCTAAAGAGTGTAGTCATTCGCATGACATTTGATCGATCCAAAGGTTCCCCAATTATCTCCAAGCTAAAGGCATGTAGTCGTCGGGGTATTGGATAACCATATTCGTTATCTACTCCTTAAACCCTGGGGGCTAAAGGTGTATTGTTATAGCTTTTTATAGTTAAATGTATGTTGACGGTATGTCTCCTATTTCTATTATGTGTTCTTACCTTTGCTACTTACTTAGCAAATCGATATCCCCTAGTCCCTCGAGGGGAGTTTGCCATCTGTCCATAATTTATTAATCCAAAGGCTCTCTAGCCTCTTGCGGCTAAAAGGCATAGCCTTAAGCACTACACCAAGAATTTTGAAGGTTCCCCAACTGTTGAATTAGAGAGTACACAACCACAAGAGGGGGGTGAATTGTGGTGTCCGATTTTCGCAAGTTGCTGACAAACAGTCTTAGACCCTGTTCGCACAGGTTGTTTCTGAGATAAGCAGAAGCGAAAATCCAACAAAATTGAATGCGGAAATAATGGACACAGGATTTTTACGTGGAAAACACCTCTAGCCCAACTGAGGTTAAAAACCACGACCTACCTCGTGTAGGATTTAAACACTTCACTAAACGGGCTAATCACGTTACAATAGTAACACACCTTGTTACAACTTGTAACACACGTAACCTGTCTTCCCTAAGACAAGTTACCCCACGTCCAAAATCCCCTTGATTTGGACACACACTCTACTCACTCTTGTGAAAGAAGAATGTAAAGAAAAAAACACCCTATTACAATGCTTCTCAACTAAGCTAATATAGGGTACAATGAAGTCCTAGTATGCCAACTTTGAAAGCTCAATTAATTCACTCACAAGGCTCGGTTTTCTTTTCAAACGTTTTAGCTCATGAACTCAGATTTTTTCTCTCTGAAAATCGATGTGTCCAAGATTGTAAGAAGCCGCCTTTTATAGTGCTTGGAACACAATTCATCAAATTTTTGGAAACTAAAAAATCTGAAGAATATAGAATCCTTTACCCACAAGGGATGGAAAAACTATTTCTGAAATTTTTGGAAACTAAAATCCTAGAGAAAATAGAATCCTTTAGCTACAAGGGGTAAGGTGACATGAGCTGAAAACACTTCCTGAACCGCGTGCATAAGGCGGTGTTCTTTAGCAGCTAGCCCATGTTTTTCTCAACTACCTTATCCACTTGCCAAAAATTGGATATTCTTTTTATTCAAAAAGATTTTGCAAATCCCTTAAGATTTTTGATAACCGTTTTTTAGGGTAAGGAATAAGATACTCCATAGAAAAATCTTTCTTGCAAATCTTTGAAGAAGCTGCTCAAAATCCAAAAGATAAAAATCGTGCAAAGCAGTTTTTCGCAGCTTATTCTGGAAACACCCTGATCGTCCTGTTCCCAGGGTTGTTCTGAAGGGTGATCCGAAATATTTTTCGAAAAGCAAAACCGTTTCCAGTGAGTGGTAAATTAAAACTTTCTAATTGGCATATTAACAAGAGTCTAAAAATATAAAACCAAATCAAATCAAGACATCTTGTTGTAACCACTAGTCATCTTGTAGAACGACTTTGCTGCAAATACTTCACAGAATATGCTTCAAACACCGCACGGAACCTGTTTGTCACAGCTGCACATATCTTATGTTTCAAACACTTCTCAGGATATGCTTCAAAACACCTCACAGAACCTGTTCCTCACAGGTGTTCTTACATTGCTGACTTGAGTACCTATTCTTGATAAACCATTAGTCAAGCAGTTTTAATACATTGAGAACAGCAGTAAGGTCCTGTTTGGAAAGTCTGTTTGGAGCAACAACAACAACATTTGGATTTGTTATCATCAAAACTTTATACATTCTAACAAATTCCCCCTTTTTGATGATAACAAACCAAGTGACCATATTGACTTTCAAGGGCAATTTAAGTGATTTGTACCAATTATTCAAATTCACATGAAGCAGTTAGTATCGAAAAGATTGTAAGAAAATTAACTCGTCCATGGCAGAACTAAAACAATATTGGTCAACCTATCTTCCCCCTTTTGGCATCATTAAAAAGTAGGGACGAACAGTCAAACAGAGGGTGTTTGCTATCACCACCACTTGGGTAATGGAAACAGGCGATACACTCAAGTGTTTTGGTACGGTAATGAGATTGGCCATCCTAGTCACACACAAGCAATTCACAACAAAAAGCAAGCAAGGCAAAGCCAATCAAAAAATAAGATATCCTGTCATTCATCAAAAGAGTGCAACAGAGTACAAACTAATTCACCAAGAGAAGTGAGAACAGGCTATGAGAACAACAGATGGGAACAGCTCATGAGGGGTGTTCAAGGAGCAGAAGGAGAAAATTTTGCTGAAAGTGAAGAGAGAAGGGCGAGGAGATCTGCATGGCGTTTTGCATTTAGAGCTTTTTCCTCGTCCAGGGCAGCCTTTACAGCGTTAAGCTCAGTACTGAGGCGAGAGTTTTCTTCCAAAGCAGCCTCAAGCTTGGTTGAGGAACTGCCAGGAACAGGAGGACGGGTTGTTCTGGTCCCATGTTCTGAGGCAGACCCTTCAATCAAAGCATGCACACACCCCATAAGGGTGTTACTCCCGATCTCATTAACGAACTGAGCGCCCACCTTCTTCTGTAGTATCACCCCAAAGTGCTCAAACACACTAGTCAGAAAGAAGCCGTATCCCAGATCATGTTCCCTAGAGGTGTTTGCGATTCTTGCAATATGTCGAATCATGATGGCAGGAAGGTTAATTTGCACTTCCGTGTCCATCAGATCCATTAAACACTGATCCATGGCATCAGCAAGATTGCGACCCTGGCCTCTGGGGATGACATTCTTGATGATAAACCAAAATAGCAATTGATGGAGCGATGTCATGTCCCCTTTCTTCACAGACTTGGGTGTTTGCAGGCTTGGTTGCTGGCTAAATTTCTGGGCGAGTTCCAGCAGCCTGGCTGTCCCTAGAATAGTCTTGTCTTCCCTCACATATATATCAAAGCCTGGGGAGGAAATCCCCAGAATGTCCCCTAATATCTTCGCATCAAAGCGAAGCTGCTTCCCATTAACAATACTTGTCTCCACTCCTTCGGTGACAGTGCAGTTGGCATAGAACTCTGCTAACTCATGTACAGAACACCCCAACTAGGTGTTTGTAAACAACTCATACCACCCCTGTGCATGCAGCTTGTGCAGAAACACCCCCAGTCCCTGTTCCTCAAAATATTTGACCTTTATAATTTTGCCCCTGACAACCCGTCTCTGAAGCAATTGGGTCAGTTTGGCTGAGATTGCAGACGGGTTAGATTTCTTGGCTCGTTTAGGTTGGGGCTTAGTAGGAGGGTCTTGGGTGGAGGCGTGTTTGAGGGAGGCTTTTCTCTTGGGAGTTTTGAGGGGTGATGGTTTTGGTGTAGGAAGAGGCTTATTCTCTGAGGACTCTGAGAACACGGGCGTGCCCTGTTTGAAGGCAGTGTTCTCAGTGTCGCTATCTGATGAAGGCTCAGAGGAGGAATCAATCTCCTCAATAACAGGGGCTGACTGTTTGGCAGGACGAGGAGTGGAGTGAAAAGCTATTCGGGCTGATTTTCTTGTGGTCTGTTTGTGGATTTGGCCGAAGAGGGGATTTGTGGTTTTGGTTTGACAGGGGGTTCACTTTTTGAGGGCGCTTCAGTCTGGCCGCTTTTAGGCCTTGATGGTGGTCGTGTTCTTGGTACTCTAGCACGCCTAGCCACAATTTTGTACCTTTTGCGTTTCTCACCGGTTTGTGTTACCGGTGTGGCTTGTGCAGGCTTAACAGGGGACTCCTCCATTTGACCACTACTTCCCCCTTTGTTTTTTTGACAAATCCTCCCCTAGGTCATCCTTAAAAACTTCAGGCCCTGTTTCTGACCCTGTTTCCTGCTCAGGAAACAGCCCAAACGAATTGATGTCATCTAACCCATGGTCCAACAGAAAGAGTTCATCTAAAGCCCCAATTTCTCTTTCAGATGCCCCAACAAGTTCTTGGGGTTGACATGCGCCCGTTTCACCAAACAAAATCAATTCCCACCCAAATTTGTACGGGATGTCTTCCAATTTCAAATTCACTGTTCTAAGGTCGATACTTTTCAAAAACCCAAAAGGTTTATAGGCAATGGGTCGAGGAGATTCAGTATTTTTACCTTCCATGAGGGCCGTCAGAAATTGTGTAGGTGCAAACAGGGCTGTGGCTGTTTGCAAGGCTGTGCCCTGTGTCTGGTTGCCCTGGGTCAAGGTCGAGGAGCTCTCGAAGCTAATGGGGAACGCCATTTTTCAGAGGAAGGAGAGAGATTAGGGTTTCTTGAACAGAGTTTCAAAGCAAGAGAGTTTCGGTAGAGGTGAGAGATTGAGCAAGAGCTTTAAAGGGAGAGAGAGACGTGCGAAATCTTTAAAAGATTTTGCCCATTTTTACAACAGACTTTAGCATTTATTGCGCACGCCTCGGGAAGAGATTAGCAGTTTTCAATTTGTTGCACACATTTGACAAACAAGAGGCGTACCTGTTCCTGATGCTTGTTCTTGAGGTTACTTGCTCGGTAACATTGGACAATAAGGGCAATCTCATTAGACCTCAACGAGTGTCAGCAAGTTGCAAACCTCACATATGCTAAACATAGCACACAAGTTGATTGCAAACAAAAATTTAACATGTTGTACCCGTCACTTTTAAATTTTGCAAACAGGGAGAGAGAACAGGTTGGTCAGGTTGTTCTAATTAAGCCTAGTTCGAGTCTATTCCTTTCAAATTGTTCTCTACTCAATGCCTTTGTGAATATATCAGCAATTTGATTTTCAGTGGCACAAAAATTCATTGAGATCACTCCCTTTTCAACATTGTCTCTCAAGAAATGATGACGAATGTCAATATGTTTTGTTCTTTTGTGTTGACATGGATTTTTGGCAATGTTAATTGCACTTGTATTGTCACAATAAATAGGAATGCATCCTATGTCAACACAAAAGTCCTTGAGTTGTTGTCTTATCCATAATAACTGAGCACAACAAGATGCAGCTGCCACATACTCAGCTTCTGCTGTGGACAAGGCAACAGAGAGTTGTTTCTTGGTTGCCCAAGATACCAAACAAGGTCCAAGAAAGTGAGCCATACCTGAGGTGCTTTTCTTATCAACCAAGAAACCTGCGTAATCAGCATCAGCATACCCAACAAGATCAAAGTTGCAACCTTTAGGATACCATAAGGCTAGATCAGGTGTGTGTCTTAAGTACCTAAAAATCCTTTTAATAGCCTTTAGATGAGTTTCTTTAGGGTTTGACTGAAAACGTGCACATAGACCAACACTAAAAACAATGTCAGGTCTACTAGCAGTTAGATATAAGAGTGACCCTATCATGCCCCTATAGGATTTCTCCTCAACTGAGGGACTACCATCATCCATTACCAACCTAGTTGAAGCAGAGATGGGAGTATCAATGGGCTTGGCTGACTCCATCCCAAAACGCTTAAGTAATTCCTTAATATACTTTTTTGATGGATCATGGTGCCGTTTGAAGTTTGCTTGATTTGCAAGCCTAAAAAGAAATTATGCTCACCCATCATGCTCATTTCAAACTCACTCCTCATCATTTTTGAAAATTCATTGCACAATTCATGATGAGTCGCACCAAATATGATGTCATCGACATATACTTGGACAATCAACAAATGTTCCCCCTTAGATTTTGGAAACAAGGTATTGTCTACCTTGCCTCTTGCAAAATTATTTTCCAATAAAAAGCTTGACAACCGCTCATACCAAGCTCTAGGAGCTTGTTTTAAACCATAAAGTGCCTTGTCAAGTTTGAAAACATGGTTAGGAAATTCATCACTTTCAAAACCGGGGGGTTGTTTGACATACACTTCCTCTTTAAGGTACCCATTTAGAAACGCACTTTTAACATCCATTTGATATAACTTGATCTCCATGTGGGCTGCAAAAGCTATCAAGATTCGAATGGCTTCCATCCTTGCAACAGGTGCAAAAGTCTCTTCATAATCAATTCCCTCTTCTTGGTTGTAGCCTTGAACCACCAGCCGGGCCTTGTTCCTAGTGACTGTTCCGCACTCATCTAGCTTGTTACGGAACACCCACTTGGTTCCAATGATTGTTCTATCCTCTGGCCGTGGCACAAGGTGCCATACCTTGTTTCTTTCGAACTGATGGAGTTCTTCTTGCATGGCTGTGACCCAATCTGAATCTGCAAGAGCTTCATTAATATTCTTAGGCTCAATTTTTGAGAGAAAAGCATAGAAAGCACAGAAATTTTTAAGTCTAGATCTAGTTTGAACTCCTGCATTAATATCAGACAAAATTTGATCAAGAGGATGTGAACTTTGGTATTTCCATGATCGTGGTGAAAGTGGGTTCACAGATATGCTCTCCATCCTAGCTGGAATACTTGGCGAAACAAGTTCAGGTCCTGTTCCCAAGCCTGTTTGGGAGCCTGTTCCTGAAATTATCTCAGAAGGGTTCGGCTGATGTTGTCCCGAACAGGGTTCCACCCTGTTTCCCCCTGTTTGGTTCACACCCTGCCTACCTTCCTGAAGAACAGCTTCAGGCCTTGATCTCTCAGGTTGATCCTTACCTGGTTCATCTTGAAGCAGCATGTCTTTTTTAACAAGACCTAGTTCGAGGTCTTCCTCCTGTGCATCATTCTCACTTAGAGAGTTAGTTTCATCAAAAAGCACATGCACACTTTCTTCAACACACAAGGTTCTCTTATTAAACACTTTGTATGCCTTACTATGTGAGGAGTAACCGAGGAATATTGCCTCGTCACTCCTTGGATCAAATTTCCCTAAGGCATCCTTTCCATTATTATGCACAAAACATTTACACCCAAAAACTCTCAAATGCAAAATATTTGGTTTTCTTCCTTTGAGGATCTCATAAGGAGTTTTGTTAAGAACAGGTCTAATCATGCATCTATTTATAATGTAACATGATGTGTTTAAAGCTTCAGCCTAAAAATTTCTAGGAAGACCACTAGCAACAAGCATTGTTCTAGTCATGTCCTCTAGAGTACGATTTTTGCGCTCTACCACCCCGTTCTGTTGGGGTGTTCTTGGAGCTGAAAAATTGTGATCAACACCATGCTCATTACAATAGTCAATAAAGCTCAAATTTTCAAATTCTGTACCATGGTCAGACCTTATGCATACCAAAGAGTGTCCTACCCTCTTTTCAGTCTTTTTAATGAAAGCAAGAAATTTTTCAAAAGTTTCATCTTTAGAAGCCAAAAACAAAGTCCAAGTGAAACGAGAGTAGTCATCCACTATCACAAGCACATACCTCTTGCCACCTCGGCTCATGATCCTCATTGGACCACATAGATCCATATGTATTAATTCAAGGGGTCGAGTAGTGCTTATACACTTTTTAGACTTAAATAAATTTTTGACTTGTTTGCCTTTGGCACATGCATCACATACCTTGTCATCATTGAATTTGATGGAAGGTAAGCCAACTACTAAATCTTTGGTTACAAGTTTGTTCAAAAGAGAGTGGCTTGCATGACCTAGTCTTTTGTGCCAAAGCATAACATCATCTTTTAAGGCACTCAAACAAGTCAAATTATTTTGGGGAAGAGTAGAAATACACACTTTATAAACATTTTTGTGTCGCTTCCCCCTCAACACAACATCTCCTGTGTTCATGTTTACAACCAAGCAACGTGTTGGAGAGAACACTACCAGGTTGTCTTTGTCACACAGTTGGGACACACTTAGCAAGTTGTGTTTTAAACCATCCACAAAATAAACATTGTCAATTGAATGGGAGAGTGACTCACCTATCTTACCTATACCGACAATTGTCCCAGATTTGTCGTTTCCAAATGCTACACTCCCTCCTTCTGATGCTGTAAGTGAGAGAAAATTGGATTTTTCACCAGTCATATGCCTCGAACACCCACTGTCAACATACCATAGCTGCCTGTTCCCTAGACTGTTTCCTGCACTGTTTACTGGGTTGTTTGCTGGGTTGTTCTCTCTCACTTCAGCCTGCAAAACAAATCAAGGGTTAGTTTTGGGAACCTAGATCCACTTAGGTCGCATTCCTTTAGACGTGTAAATCTCATCTTTCCTAACCCACATTTGTTTTACATGCACTGAGTTCTTTTTAATGGCATACTTTCTTATAGGACAAGCATATTGATAATGCCCCGTTTTACCACAATGAAAACAAACAATATTTTCAGGTAATCCTACATATTTGTTATTCACTGGGTAGGTCATCTTAGGCACAAAACCTATTCCTCTTCTATTTTGACTATGATGAGTGTTTAACCATTCCAACTCCCTTGAGGACCTATTCAGAGCTTGTTTGTGGCAAGGTCCGATTCTAAGTGTTTTATTTTTTCAAGCAAGTTTCTATTTTCTTCCAGCAAAGACTCGACCTTACCTTTTAAGTCAAGAGATTCTTTTTCTAGCTCAGTCAGTTTAGTGGAACAAGTCTCTTCTTTCATGAGTAGAGTTTCTTTAAGCACATTGATGTTTTCATGCAAGGCAAGAGTCTCTTTGTCAACTTCAAGCTTTTCTAATTTAAGGGTTTCATTTTCAAGTTCTAAATCTCAAACATCCCGTTTTAATTAAGCACATATATCCATTATATTGTACACTAATTTCTCAAGAGTTGATTTATTTAGACCACGTACCTTGTTCTTGAGTTGAGTCAGACTATCCGTTGACCCATCATCTGAATCAGTGTCACTCCTTGCCATGAGTGCTACATCAGCTTCCCCAGCTTCAGACCCTTCCTCATCCTCACTTGAATCTCCCCAGGTCGCGAGCATAGCTTTTGAGAACCTTTTCGCTGAGCTGCTTACACCCTGTTTCCTCTCCTGTTTTCTGGGGTGTTTGGGTTCTTGTTCTTCCTTGTGCAGTGGGCAGTTTCTCACAATGTGGTCCAGCTTACCACACTTGAAACACCCAGTGAACTGTTCCCGAGGGGTGTTCCTGGCTTTGCCGAAGTCCTTCCTTTTGATGTTTTCTTTGACTTTCTTGAAGAACTTCTTAAATTTTTGAGTCATCATGGCAATCTCCTCCTCCTCAGAATCAAAATCATCTTCTAAGGCCTTTAGTGCAAGACCTCATTCTCTCTTTGTCTCATCTTTCTGTTGAGAATATTTCCTAAGTTCATATGTTTGGAGGTTTCCAATCAGCTCATCTAGGGTGATCTTGTTCATGTCCTTAGCTTCTTGGATGGCCGTTACTTTTGCTTCCCAAGAATGAGGTAAAATTCTTAGGATCTTCCTTACCAATTCTTCGGTGGTGAAGGATTTTCCCAAGGATTTCAACTCATTCGTTATGTGAGTGAAGCGAGTGTACATGTCCATCACACTTTCCTGATCACCCATCTCGAACAGCTCATACTTTCTCATAAGCAATTCAATCCGGGATTGCTTTACTTGATTGGTCCCTTCGTGAGCTACTTGCAAAGCATCCCAGATTTCTTTGGCCGACTCACATTTAGATATGCGAGTATATTCATCAGGACCTAGGCCAAAATATAGGAGTTTCTTGGCCTTGGCATTCTTCTCCATCATCTTGTAATCTTCAGCATTGAACTCCTTAGGCTCCTTGGGGATTGACTTTCCATCTTCAGTTGTTTTCTTAGGGATGAGTGGTCCATGCTTGATGAGCATCCACAACTCATAGTCCTCGGCTTGGATGTAGTTTTCCATCCTATTCTTCCACCAACTATAGTGTTGGCCATTAAAGTATGGTGGACGAGTTATGGATTGACCTTCAAGCATGCCTTGTGGAGTACTCATCTTCAAGGATCTCTCAAAGGTGTTAGCTTTTCAAAGGAGAACCTGCTCTGATACCACTTGTTGAATTAGAGAGCACACAACCACAAGAGGGGGGTGAATTGTGGTGTCTGATTTTCGCTAGTTGCTGACAAACAGTCTTAGACCCTGTTCGCACAGGTTGTTTCTGAGATAAGCAGAAGCGAAAATCCAACAAAATTGAATGTGGAAATAATGGACACAGGATTTTTACGTGGAAAACACCTCTAGCCCAACTGAGGTTAAAAACCACGACCTACCTCGTGTAGGATTTAAACACTTCACTAAACGGGCTAATCACGTTACAATAGTAACACACCTTGTTACAACTTGTAACACACGTAACCTATCTTCCCTAAGACAAGTTACCCCACGTCCAAAATCCCCTTGATTTGGACACAGACTCTACTCACTCTTGTGAAAGAAGAATGTAAAGAAAAAAACACCCTATTACAATGCTTCTCAACTAAGCTAATATAGGGTACAATAAGTCCTAGTATGCCAACTTTGAAAGCTCAATTAATTCACTCACAAGGCTCGGTTTTCTTTTCAAACGTTTTAGCTCATGAACTCAGATTTTTTCTCTCTGAAAACCGATGTGTCCAAGATTGTAAGAAGCCGCCTTTTATAGTGCTTGGAACACAATTCATCAAATTTTTGGAAACTAAAAAATCTGAAGAATATAGAATCCTTTACCCACAAGGGATGGAAAAACTATTTCTGAAATTTTTGGAAACTAAAATCCTAGAGAAAATAGAATCCTTTAGCTACAAGGGGTAAGGTGACATGAGCTGAAAACACTTCCTGAACCGCGTGCATAAGGCGGTGTTCTTTAGCAGCTAGCCCATGTTTTTCTCAACTACCTTATCCACTTGCCAAAAATTGGATATTCTTTTTATTCAAAAAGATTTTGCAAATCCCTTAAGATTTTTGATAACCGTTTTTTAGGGTAAAGAATAAGATACTCCATAGAAAAATCTTTCTTGCAAATCTTTGAAGAAGCTGCTCAAAATCCAAAAGATAAAAATCGTGCAAAGCAGTTTTTCGCAGCTTATTCTGGAAACACCCTGATCGCCCTGTTCCCAGAGTTGTTCTGAAGGGTGATCCGAAATATTTTCCGAAAAGCAAAACCGTTTCCAGTGAGTGGTAAATTAAAACTTTCTAATTGGCATATTAACAAGAGTCTAAAAATATAAAACCAAATCAGATCAAGACATCTTGTTGTAACCACTAGTCATCTTGTAGAACGACTTTGCTGCAAACACTTCACAGAATATGCTTCAAACACCGCACGGAACCTGTTTGTCACAGCTGCACATATCTTATGTTTTAAACACTTCTCAGGATATGCTTCAAAACACCTCACAGAACCTGTTCCTCACAGGTGTTCTTACATTGCTGACTTGAGTACCTATTCTTGATAAACCATTAGTCAAGCAGTTTTAATACATTGAGAACAGCAGTAAGGTCCTGTTTGGAAAGCCTGTTTGGAGCAACAACAACAACACTTGGATTTGTTATCATCAAAACTTTATACATTCTAACACCAACTCTCTAGGTTGCACGCATTCATAGCTATGTGTATTTATACTTCATTCCTACTCCTTAGCCCCTAGGGGCTAGTGGGATAGGAAATCAAGTTGTATCTGTCTCCTTATTCTAATAGGTATGCCAAAGCATCACTTGTGATTATGATAACTCATCTTAAACCTCGATACCCATCGACTAGGCCAATCCTTCCATTAGTAGTTGATTTAATTGAGTTGTTGTGCTTAGTTCAATTTTAAGGCCAACACCCTATCGTTCCCTTCGCTTATCACGATATTCATGGGAAAGTTTCAGGCACTAGCCCGATTAGTCGATCCTTGCATGACCATACCATTTAGCTGAACTATCGCGCTGAATTAAACCCCTTTCTTAAGGGTATTGGGCGAGTTCGGTTACCACACTGACACCTTAATGTTCCCGTCACCTATCGTGACATTCACGGGAGAGTTCCAAACACTAGTTGGACTATTTGATCCTTGTATCAGAATATCATTTAATTGAACTATCTCTCACGGTTATACCCCTTTCTTAACAGGGTAGAACAAGTTCGGTTGAAAGGCTGACACCTATCATTCCCATCACCTATCACAACATTTGTGGGAGAGTTCTAAACAATAGCCGAATAAGCGGATCCTTCCATCAGCGTGTCCTGAGTATCAGTTAGATTTGTCATTAAGCTTTTATTATTTTTTTTCGATTTTAGAAATTTTGCTTGCTTTAGTTTATCATAATTTTACACGATTAAATTTACTACTTTATTACTTTTTATGGCTTTTATCCAAAAAACTTTGTGTGAAATAAACAAGGAATGGATATAAAGAACTCTAACATTGATTGGGGTTCAAAAGTGATGTAATCGGGGGCTAGTTAAACATGTAGGTGAAATACTATATTGAAATGGGCCACTCTTATAGTTAGACTATCCAAACTATCATTCTCCTATGTCATATTTAGCACTTGCTCAAGTTGTTGGAGTGCTAAGTCCTTACTACATCATCTCCTTTAACAGTTATGAGTCTAATTGTCCCTGGGAGCACTACCTTACTGATCATGGATGGACCATTACAATCAGGAGTGAGTTTCTCTTTCATTGTCCCCTTTTCGGTAACTTCTATCTTCTTTAGGAGAAAATCTTCTCCCCTTAGGGCTTACTCTGTAACTTTGTGATTGTAAAATAGAGTCAGCTTGATTTGGCAATCTATTCTCAGATGTACGCATCACACCTTACCAAATGTAGGAAGCTGTGGTCCTCCTGGAAGGTGGTTAGCTAATTAGTATGGATGGTGACTTCCATGGGAAGCATAACTTCAGAGCCATAAACAAGCATGAATGATGTCTATTTTGTAGTACTTCTCTTTATTTTCTGAGTGAACTAGAGTATGGCTGGGAGTTCTTCTTCCCATAATCCCTTTGCCTCATCCAACATCCTCGTGAGTTTGTTCAAGATCTACATGTTTGTAGGCTTTGCTTGCCCATTTGTTTGTGGTCTAGCAATAGCTCTGAACCTTGCTCGAATTCAATATTCAACACACTAGTCCCATGCCTTGTTGGTGTCAAATTAGTGACCATTGTTGAAGACTACTACCCTAGGGACCCTGAATGTTATGATGATGTTCTGCCATATGAATTTTCGAACTTTCCTTCTAGTATCGACACCACAGCTTCTGCTTCTACCCACTTATTAATGTAATCCACAATGACAAAGAGGAACTTCTGTTGCCTCATTACCCTTGGGAAAGGAACCAATACGTTCATGCCCTACCTTTCAAAGGGCAATGGGGAATGCATTGTTATGAGAGGGGGCCCACTCACCATTTATGTCGCGTCCAATTAGATTGTTGGCCAATAGTAACCAGTTCTTAGTGCCTTTGTGGTAGGCTTTAGCCTCTTATTTGTGATGCAATAGTTCTCCTTCATGCGTCTCTTCAAAGATTCTTTCCTTTTTTTTTTGGGTAGTACACTTTAAGAGAGGAACAGAAGAAATCTCTCTTGTAAGAAGCCTCCACAAACAAGAACTACACAGATCTCTTCTTGACCCAGTCAGCCTCTTTCGAGTCCTTCAGTGTTGTTACATCACACAAGTACCCTATAAGGAGATTTATCCATGTTTCACTCTTGTAAATCCATACCAACTCTTTTGCATTGACTATCTGTTCACACACGGTCTTATCATGGATTTTTTTTTTTTTTTTTTATAGGTAGTAATCTAAAAAAGAGCTAGCAAGGTTTGATAAGGCATTGACTTGTCATGCGATCTCAAATCTCTTAAACATGGAAGATTTCTCCTTTAAATTCTGTAAATAGATTACCATAGCCACATTATGAGCTTCATATTCCCCTTTCACTTAGCTTACCATGAGTTAGGAATCAAAGAAGGCTCTAAGGTGTTCCACAGCCAGCACATTAAAATTTTCTATCTTGTCTAATAAGGCTTCTTACTTAGCTTCATTATTGGATTCTTTGAACCTATAATTCAATCCATGCTCATAGGTGTGCCCTTTGGGGGATACTAAAATTAGTCCTACTTTGCTTCCTTTATTAGTTGTTGATTCATCAATGTACAAAATCCATGATTTATTGCCTCCATTTTGGCTCTTCTAGAACTAAGCACTTGCAATGAATTGGGCAAGAGCTTGAGCTTTAATCACTCTTTTAGGTTCATAGTTGATTTCATACGGGGGCCAACTCAATGGCCTATTTCAACACTCCTTCTAAAGCATTCATATCATTCAAGGCTACTTCGCAAGGGCTAGTCAGTTTACATAGTGATGTAGTGAGCCTTACAGTAAGGGCATAATTTTCAACTTGCATTCAACATAGCATATGCAAACTTCTCAATAACGGGGTATCGTTGTTTAGCTCCTACTAAGGCATGGCTCACGTAGTATGCCGGGAGTTATCGTCCATCTCTCTTGGCTAGCAGAACCTCGTTTACTGTATGTTTAGGGATGACAAGGCATACCAAGAGTGGCTCTTGTATGCTTGGGTGACACGATTTAAATTTGAGCCCAGGTTTACTAGATTCCTGGATGTGCTGAGAAATATTAATGTCAATGTCCCTTTCTTAGAGGCTCTTAAGAAATCATCATCTTCCTTAAGCTTTTTGAGGAGCTTCTCTCCAAGAAAGGCAAGCTTGAGGAGATCTCAATGGTTCTATTCAAGAGGTATTCAGAGCGGTTCTATAGAGCAAGTCGCCATCCAAGTTGCAAGATCTGGGCAGCTTCTCCAGTCTTTGTTCTATAAGGGACCTATAGATTGTGAGAGCTCTTTATAATTTGGGAGCTAGTGTGAGCTCTCTCTCTCTCTCTCTCTCTCTCTCTCTCTCTCTCTCTCTCTAAGAAGCTTCTAATGCAGGACCTAAACCTGCCAATTTGACTCTTTGGTTGGTAGATTATTCGATCAAGCATCTTATGGGTGTTCTAGAGGATGTTCCAGTTAGGGTGGACAGGTTCTTCATCCCATATGGCTTTGTAGAAATGGACATGGATGAGAGCTCTCAGCTCCCTATTATTCTAAGAAGGTCATTCCTTACTACTGTAAGGGCAGTAATTATGGTGCATGCAGTAAGGATCTCCTTTCTACTATGTGGAGAGAGTATGGGTTTCCTTTTTCCTTTACCTATTGCTCCTCCAGTTCCTATCATCCATATGGTGCCTGTTATTCCTGCAATTGTTTCTACGATTGAAGTTTTCATCGGGGATAGGATTAATGTGTGTGCAGTGAGGTGCTCCACCCACATTTGAGTCACCTCCCCCGATCCTGGCTAGCTTGGGATGCACTTCTACTTATTCCAGAGAGGCCGTGGATACCGTACCCCCATTCCATGTTTTAATTGAAGTACCTCCCTTATTCAGGCCATCATATGCCTAAGATAAAGGCCAAGCTAGGGACTTAAAACAAGCCTTCTTAGGAGACAGCCCAGGCATTTAATTGTTTTCAAAAAAAAGTAAAAAAATCGACATGTGTCACTGCTTCCCCCCTTCCCTTACCCACTGTCCCCCCATTTACACTATAAGTGTCTTCCGTCCCCTTGTGCCTTTGTATGTCTTTTTCATTGAGAGCAATAAAAATCTCAAGCATTGGGGGGTGGGGTGAGCTTATACCTCTTTGGGTGAAATTATAGATTTTGAGGGTGGGGTTTGAATGACATCCCCTGGATTTGCATCATATAGGTAAGATCTCATGTAGTCTTATTAAGTTGTTTTTACAATTTTTTCCCCTTCAGTAGAACATGTAACCTAGAACATATAAGTTAGATGTGACATCATAAGATGACAATTAACCAAGTTGGGCATTCATAAGATCTCGAGGTAATCTTTCTTACCTTTCCCTTTGTTATCCTCTATGTGCTTTGTTTCTCCCTTAGTTAGTTTATGGCTTTTGAAAAATGAAAAAATTTGAAAAAAAAATGAAAATTTAAAGAAGCATTTTTGAACATCTCTTGTATGATGACAATGCAGGGTGTGATAGTTTATTGATTAACATGATTGTGTATTGAGATGTGATTTATCTTGGTGTAAATTTCATGAAAATTATGTCAATATTACTATTTAGAATTACTTTGCCTTGTGTAGCATGCTAATTGCCCTTTAGAATCATGTGGTTTGGTTTGGTTAACCTTGATAAGTGGCATATCTTGGAATAAGCTGCATTAACTATGGGATATTAGCCTATGAAATTTGAGCCTAATGACTATAAATTACATGCAGTCCCATATTTCTTTTCTTGTGTGACTTATCCATGATGTGCATCTCTAGAACTTGGTCTATTCTATTTGGGATCATATTTGACATGTGCACGTATTCATATGATCGAGGCTTTTCTTTCTTTTACATAGCCACATGAGCCTAAAAACCATCCATCAATTTATGATATCCCTCTTGTTAGCCCTTTGCTCTTTTCCTTATTTTATGGTTGCACCAATATTTACTACACCCTTGGCCTATGCATAATTCCCATACCCTTGCCAAAGTCTAGTAGAGCAATATTTTCATAATAAGTTAGGCATATTCTTAGGATTGATCCATTTTTTGTGTATTTCTAATGGTGGTTTATGATTAGAGATTGTGAGTTGAGATTTTGTATTTCCTATGCCATTCACAATATCTTGGATTTACTTTTTAAAAGAAAAAAAAGCTGAGAAAAATAAAAAAAAGTGAAAAATTGAAAAGGGAAAAAAAAAAAAAAGGAGAAGTTGTGAATAAAGTGTTTAGTATAGTTTTTGAAGCAATAAGTTTGTATCAGCTCCTTCCTTATAGTCTTTTATGTGGCTTGTGCTCATTTTTCAATTAGGATGTGAAGTTGGTATTTTAGTACTTGTTGTTGTGGAAGTTTTCTTGCTCTTTAGTCGTTTGGCTAACAGCTCCACTTTTCCCAAAATTTCTTGCTTGTTCACCCTAAACTTTGACCCCATTATGACCCTTTTGAAGTCCAGATGATCAATATTTTGCATTTGCAACAAGTTATGTAGAATTGCAGACCTTATCAAGTCTATGGTAGTTTACATGATTGGTTTGAGTATCGAGTGCACTCAAGTTTAACACATTGAGCATAGCATTCCATTTTATCTCAAATTAAGGTTCCACCGGTCACACTTACTACTTGTTGAGAGATGCTTTATCTTGCAATGTTATTCAATATGCGGTGTCTGATGTGTTGCAGTTAGGTAATATGATTTATAGATGCTGGTGCATGCGCTTTATTAAAAATATTGCGGACACATTGACTTAGCTACCCTGAATGCATGATTGTGCTTGATTAGTTAACTGTTATTCCCTTGCCTGAGGAGAGTGATTAGAGGCTCATCTCCCTTTATTGATTATTGAAGAGTTAGTCTTGCTTAGAACAAGCACCAACCAAACATCCCCTAAGTTGACATGATAACAAAATATAAGATCATCACTAAAAGGGTGGCCGTTATTTTTTTTTTAAAAAAAATTGAGATGCAAAAAAAATGTATTGAACAAGGATTACAGTCCATCCTAACCAGCGTTTCACATGCTGCATAAACAGATTTGTATTAAAAAAAAGGCTCAGTCAACCTAAACACTTCATCAATAATGATCTACATGCCATCATTGCAATGTTAAATTTATAACTTACGAGCATAAGCCTGCATACGTATAGATACTAAAGTTCCAACCTAAATCATGGTTATAAATACTCAATAGCTATGGTAATTAGTATAAAACCCCTATTTCGACAAATTCTCCGTCATTATTGATGTGCATAACACAAGTAGAATATTAAGTTTACTCCCCCAATCAAATAGGATTTATAAAATTGTGTTGAAAAGAGAACTATTTGCTTGGTGGGAGTGGATCAACCAATAACCAACCACCTCCCCTCAATTGGAAAATTAGGGTTTGTGGATTGTTGATGAAATACATGGAAAGAAAAGAGAACTCAAGTGGATTCTGAGAGAGAAAGAGACCTATGAGAGAGAATTAGAATGATCAACATAATGAGCATGTCATTGCCAAAATTGTCTACACCTCTTTTGACACATAGAGTTGTATTTATAGTAACCACTTATGTAGCATGAATATAACAAACTTCTTAGTCATCACTGAACACGTGCTAGTGAGGATGTGTAAAATCGGTTATCGAGAGTTTTGGTTAATCAAAAACCAATTAACTAATTTTTCATTTCAAGAAAATTCGGAACCATAACCGAATCGAAAGCATCGGCTAACCAATTATTTGGTTCGCTAAACTGATTTTATGATTCAGTTACTTTTAATCATTCACAGATAATAAAAAAGTATACTTTCTTACCTAAATTTTTCATTTTTTATATTTAAATTTTTTCTATAAAAATTAGATTTTGGTCACCATTCACGGTTATTTAAAAAAATAGCACTCTTTTAGCTAAATTTTTCATTTTGTATGTTTAAATATTTTTTAAAAAAATTACTTTTGGTTTCAGTTGTAGTTAACTAAATTTCAAACCGTTTAAACTGTAATCAAACCAACAATAGAGAAGCTTTTTCTGTTTGATTAACTGAACCATTTTTTTTTTTTAATTTGTTCCATTAATTGGTTTTTAGTTCAGTTTTGCAGTTCAGTTTTCGATTTTGGTTTTTTTATATGCTTGGTACCAACTTAGCTAGCAAATCCGTAACTAGTTTATTACAATATCTAAAACTTCCTTACATCACATTCCCCTTAGTTTGGCATCAAAAACATTGTAAGCACCCAATTTGGAAAGTAATTTATGATGCTGATCTCCTGATGTTATTTTGGTGAACACACACACACACACACACACACACACACACATATCGATTTGAAGCATTCTTTGGTTATTTCGAAGCCACTTTCAAGCATGAATTAACTAGATTAACAGGCATCAATTTAAAGCGTCGTTTAATCACATAATGCCCAATTTGCTAAACATGAAAACCATATGTTTTGTCAATTTAAAGG
>JAKOGI010002068.1:140000-146427 GCA_029747015.1 Carnegiea gigantea
GTGGCTTAAGTAGAAGATAAAAAAACAAAACATAGTCAAAAGGGTCAATGGCCGAATCTTATGTGGTTTTTGAGATATCATAATTTTCTTCGTATTGCTTCAGCTCTGAAATGCCTTCAATGTGCACAAGGCGTCGTGTAATAAGGATTATAATGACCAGCCACAAAATCAGCACACTTTGTTAGTTTTTAAAACCCAAGGTACTCAAGTGGAAAGTTGTAACGCCCCAAATTAAACATGTTTTACTGTTTATATTCTCCTTAATGAATCACTCAATCGTAATCTGATAAATCCAATGATAGGGGCATTACCGCCGTTCCAAAGGATAAGGCTTGAAGTCTGTGTCATGGTATAGTATAGTTGAGCATAACCTTAACCATACACATTCACACATGATCATCCATTCACAATCAAGTGTTAACCAATGTAAGGTTTATAAACCATAATAAGATAATTCACCATGTAATCTACATCCTCATACACTGAAGAATTCAAAATACAGCTTCAAATTATGCATATACTGTATCATCGCTAATTCATACAGATTTCCTTACTCAACTTATTCTCTTCTACTGCTTTGCTAGCATGAGGGCAATTCTCTGAGCATTTGCCTAAAACAAAACATGAAAAATATTTCGAATTGTGAGCCAAAGCTCAGTACATGTATTCCTAAATTATTAAATGATCATTGAAACACTAATTGGGCCCGCTTTGCAATTCATTTAAGGTCAAAATAGAGAATGAGATGAATATAAAACTGCATTACTAATTATTATCTGATAGTGAGCCCTTTGATACTGTTATGATCTATGCACAGGTGTACACCTGCTAAACCGATCGGGGACCTGGCCTAAAGCCGCACGGGTAACTGAAGGGTGAATGCCCTATAGATGATAACTGATAGGGTCACTAATTAACTGATAACTGATAAACCACTGTGTAAACTGATTCATTGATATACTTACCAAACACGATACTTTGATAAATGAACTCTGATTTCTAAATATACAGGCAATGGATGTACCTGTAGTCTTTAAAATGATATTTCACTTGATAATACTTATGCACAATGGAAACGATAGACTAGGCCCCGATTCTGCTAAAGAAATATAATTATAGGTAAATGCAGTTAGGAAACCATATTTACTCCCATTGTAATAAAAATTGATTAATTAAAAAGCTTTCACAATTTCAATAATTCAATATAAGATAAGTTACAACAAAATGATTTAAAAAATAAATCAATTAGAGTTATTGAACTTGAAATACAACAAACTGAAACAAAATAGATGAAATTGGAATGATTGAGATGATAATGAAAAATCTTAATTGATATAAATGAAATATGGGTTTCTGATATTTTCAAAATGGATAATGAAAAGTGTAATGCTTCTGAAGTGGATAATAGAAGACTTAATGTTAGGAGAGGTGTTGTGAGATTCATAAAAGCTCAAATAACACCAGCTTAGTTCGATGGGCACTAATGTTGAGTCATTACTCTGCTCACTTCCCAAATTTCATTTTCATGCTCATTTAACTTGGTTTTCAACCCAAGTAAGCTTCTATACATAATCACACTTGTTGAACTTACTGCACTTTGTAATTTCCTTGCAATGCCCATAATTATATAGAAACTTCTGAAATATTTCCAAACATCACGATTTCTGTATTCACTCA
Source organism: Carnegiea gigantea (assembly GCA_029747015.1). Taxonomy (NCBI): domain Eukaryota; kingdom Viridiplantae; phylum Streptophyta; class Magnoliopsida; order Caryophyllales; family Cactaceae; genus Carnegiea; species Carnegiea gigantea. The sequence goes on from JAKOGI010002068.1 coordinate 141,678, forward strand.
TATTACCGTTTGATGGTCTGCATTAGAAAATCCATATCTTTCACTCCTGACCTCCAAATAGGATGTAAAACCCCAATGTGAAAAGCTCATAATGTCTATTAAAACTTTTACTAAGGAATAAAGCATGATTCACATAGTAAGGTCTCTAAAATTAGAGTAGGACACAAACGTATACAATTTCAGTTCAATCTACGCAGTCATAGCAAAATGACCATAACGTTTTCCACAGAACTCGGATTAAGGCGATTGAAAAAGCATGTGAAAGCTAACTCATTGATCTATCCACACACCAAAATCACAAATTTTCAGTGAGCCAATCAGTTCCAGTTTTTTCATAAAGTCCACTGTTCAAAACTGCTCCCAGTTTCGATGTATTCTGCGCAGTCTTCAGTAAAGTGGCCATAACTTTGTCTATACAACTCAGAATTAAGTAATTCCATAGCCCATTGAAAGCTAAATCATTGAGGTATCTTCACACCAGAAATCATAATTTTCTCATGTCCCACGAAATACCAATTTATTCATAAATAGACCCCTATTTTGGGTCTGTTTCCCAGCCCTAAAACCTAGATTCATCTTTTCTTCATGTAACCACTCACTAAAATCACTCTTTAATTCATCCAAAACCATAGCAACATTACCATAATCATTTATAATGATAAGGATTGCAAAATCAAATACAAAATAATCCAAATCGATCACTTCAAACTTAAACTTGCATGATTAAGAAGTAACCCTAACTCTAGCATAATCCAACTTCAACTCTACCATGATCCATCACCACGATAACTCTTAATTCAATCAAAACAACATGATCCATCATTAAAACAACCAAAACAAGAAGCAAAAACCATAAATCCAAAGAACAAGATTAAAGCTACTTACTTTGAACTTGAAAAAAAGTAGTGATGGAGATGATGTTTGGTGATTTTGAGGATGAAAGATGGTAGCCAATGGAGGGAGGTTGGTGGGGGTTGCAATCCTCATAGGAGGCTAGCCAGAAAGTGGCTAGAAAACACCACAACAGGGGCAGGGGGGCTTGCTGGCCTTGGGTAGAGAGAAGAAGGAAAGAAGAAGAGAGAGAAAGTGACTTGAATATTTGCTTGATGGAAAATGAAGTAGAAAAAAGCTTGGTTGACATTTAAAGTGCCAAAAGCGACTCTTTAATAAGTATAAATTAGGCCTAATTAAGGGTAATTAGCTAAACAAATGTACCCAATTCTTGTTGGGCCGAAATCGGCCTTAAACGGGCTCGGGTTCGAAAAAGAGCTGAAACCGTGCGCATTTGCAAATTTTTTTTTTTGGTTTTTTTTTTGAAGCGCGAGATTAAAATGCTTGTGGTGTTATGAAAAATAATTTAATCACTTAAATCATAATTATCGAGGCTTACTATTAATTTTTTCGAAAATTTTCGATAAATGAAACTCAAATTGCAAAGTGGAGCCCCAAGTGAATTCTCCCAACCGGGATGATTAAATGAGATAAATAAATGTGAAAAATTAATAACATGACTTAATTAAATAAATAAACATGATTTAGGGTCGGGCTATTACAGGCTTTCTCCCTTAAAGAGTTTCATCCTTAAAACTTATGAACTTTATGAAAACATGCATGGTTAACTCAGATAAGTCTGGGCACTTGGCTTTCATTTCTTCCTCAGTTTCTCAAGTAGCTTCTGAGGAGGTATGATTCGTCCAAGGTAATTTGTTTAAAGATATCTGCTTAATTCTTAACTGTTGAATCTTGGGATCTAATATCTAGACTAGATGTTCTTGAAACATAAGACCCTTAACGACCTCAATGGGTTTGATTTTGTCGATTATGACAGCATGAGCAGAATCTGAAACGTACTACCTGAGTTGCAAGGCAAGGAACACGTTATGTACGTGCCTCAATTTAGTTCGTAGTTCAACCTTCTTATACCCTTAGGTGATGAAACTTTCTGAAGAATCTTCTCATATATCAGAAATTCTATGAATCTCATTCTTTTATCAACATAGCTTTTCTGCCGGTTCCAATAGTATGTTTTCAAGAGTCTTCTGAGATATGCCGTCTTATTAAATGCTGAAGAAGATCTTTGTGATCCAAAAGATGATTTTGTTGTTAATGTCTACCGTCAATTTATCCTGATGTTTCATATAGGATTTTGTACTAGTGCTATCGCAACGTCGACCACTGGGAGTTCCATACTTTCTTCAAATGCAAATATTGGTTGTAGGTCATGAAGTACTACAGGCTCCAACTCAGAAGAGTTGGATCCATTGATATTTTTAGATGCTTGCCCATCTGTTTTAAGATGATAAGAACTGCTAAAGTTCAATCTAGTTCTAGAGGCTCTTTGAAGTGCTTGCCAAAATAGACTTAAAATCTCTTATCTCTGTTAGACACTATCTGAGGGAATCCCATGATAAAGTTCATTGAAGTTGAATCTCACTTCCAAGTGGGGATTTCTAAAGGTCTCAATTCACCTATGGTGCATTGGTGTTCTGCTTTGGCCTTTTAGCAAATCAGTCATTCATCCACATATTCTGCAATTCGCTTTTTATATTATTTCACCAAAAATATTGCCTCAGATCTCTACACATCTTGGTATGCCCTGGATGCATCGAATAGTGGGTGTTGTGAGCCTTCTCTAAGATCTGCTCTCTTAAGATTTTACTTTACTCTTTGGAGCTCAGGATCAGTATCTTAGTTCACTCTAGTTTCCTCCATTAGGGAGGGCTGTAAAACAAGTGTTGGCAATTGAACATTTGCCTTCCTGTGCGAAGCTCATTGAATGTCAAAGTCCTCAAGCTCTCTCAAGAGATTCAGTTGAGTAATTACTACAGTAATCAAGGTATGTTGTGCCTTCTTATTCAGGGTATCTGCCACAATATTTCTCTTTTTTGGTTGACATTGGATCTACCACAACTGATGGAGCTTCTTCTGCGTAAAGATGTACTTGAAGCTTTGATGATCAGTATTGATTCTTGCACAGTACCCCATATAAGTAATGTCTCTAAATTTTCAATATAAAAACTAGAGAAATGAGTAGGGTAATTCTTCTCATAAGACTTGAGCTATTAGAACCACTTCATCTTCTTGCTAACTTTGCAGGTTGCATCGATAAATTGGTCAGGCAAGACAATATTTATCAAATCCTTCCTGAACTCGATAAGTCCATGCTAAACTCAAACAGTTTCCAGGCTTAGTGTATTGGTGGGTGTTGGGCACTCTGTAACCACTTTCAGCTTGTGCAAATCAACCTTAATCTCTTCCTTTGAAGCCATATGCTCCATAAATACCATTGCTTCTAATCAATACTCATGCTTTTTGTGGTTGTTGTGTAATTGATATCCCTTCAAGGTCTGCAACACTGTCTCAAATGAACTATATGCTTATCTCTATCCTTAGAGTAATTCAAGATGTCTTTTCATAAACACCACCATAAACTTGTCTAAATAGGGTATGAAACTCTATTCATAAGATCTATAAAGGCCGCGGGGCCATTGATTAGGCCAAAAGGCATCACAATGAATTCATAGTGACCTAAACATGGTCCTTAGTGTGGTTTTGGGAATGTCTTCAGGTATAATCTTAAGTTGATGGTACCTTGACCTCAAATTAATCTTAGATCAGACTCCTGCTTCCTACAGTTGATCAAATAAGTTATCTACTTGGGGCGATGGGTATGTGTTTTTGAAGGTGATCTTGTTCAGCTCTCTATAATCAATACATAATCATAAGGTTCCATTCTTCTTCTTTACAAATAGAACTAGGCATCCCATTGAGGAATATTTGGATGGTCTGATAAATACTTTTTGTAATAGCTCATCTAACTGGATCTTCAGTTTTCTAAGCTCGGTTGGAACTATAAGATATGGGGCGTTGGAGATAGGTTGAGCATAAGGGATTAATTCAAGCTCATAATCAATGTCTCTCTATAAATTCGCAAACTATAGGAATATCTTCTGCTTTTTCCTTCCTTAGGATGAATGTTAATAGCATAACACCAATACATAACATATCCGTGACATAAAAGCTCACTTGTTTCCATAACAGAATTTAAAGGATAAAATTTTTCCTTTCTTTGCCCATGAAACATATTTCTCTCCCTTGTCTATCCCTTGAAATAACCTTAGGGTAATCACAATCTATCTTAACCCCACAAGTACACAACCAGCTCATTTTCAGAATGATATTAAAGTCTGATGAGTCAAAATGAATCAGAACTCTAGGGAATACTATCCCGCCAACTATAATGGGCACATGTTTATGAGAGGTAGAATACTCAACTCTAGAGTTGTTGGCTAACTTGATTCCATAATTGGTTTCTGCCTCCTTATTCTCAAGATTCACTGGCATGACAGATCGTATGAATATAAATGAATGAGTGGCAACTGAATCAATTAATACACAAAATGGTTTCAAAATTAAAGGAGAGTTCCAGTAACTACCGCACCAGGGGTGGCAGTATCCTTCTTGCTCAACACCTACGACCTTCCTACAGCTGCAGGCCTTGGAGGTGGGTGCCCTTGTCTATAGCCTTCAGTCTTCGAGAGTAGGCAGTGATGAGGTGCTCTGAGCTACCACACCATGTGCATTTGTTAGTTCCTACTTGGCAATTCGGAGTGGTGTAGTTACTTCTTCCGCAATTCTGCTCCAAGTGAAGTCAGGCCCTAAGGGTTTATTCTTAATAGTATTTCATCAAATATGGGTTTCACCAGTTAGATAAAATGTTTCAATGTTCACCTTTTTCTCCCCTAGAACC